>CABHPP010148674.1:0-33618 GCA_902168425.1 Peromyscus attwateri
AGCGTGGCAGGAGGCAGGCAAGCATGGTAGCAGGAGCAGTTGAGAGCTCACATCTTAAGGCATAACCATGAGGCAGAAAGAGAGAGAGACACTAAGAATGGCAGGAGCCATTTGAAACCTCAAAGCCTACCCCCATTGACACACCTCCTCCAACAAGGCGGCACCTTCTAATCCTTCCCAAACAGTTCCACCAGTGGGACCCCGAAATCAAGTATATGAGCCTATGGGGGCCACTCTCATTCAGACCACCACATCACAGGCACCTCCATCATGTACCTGGACCGTGTTTTCCTTATCTGTGCCTCGGTTGTTGTCAAGGCTGGTTTCATTCCACGGCTTCTACAAAAAACACCACAACAAATGCTGAGAACTTTAAGCTGGGGCTGGAGAAATGGTTGAGCAGTTGAAAGCACTTGCTGTTCATACAGAGGACCGTGGTTTGGTTCCCGGAAAACAAAAGGAAAAAAAAAAACTTTTAAATAACCTTAGAAATACTTTTGAATACCCTTAAATCTACTGTGCCGAGTAGTTTTATAATGGAAATTTTGTTTCTACTGATGACCTGAGTTCTGCACGTTGTGTTTGGCAGGATGGCCCCAGAGGTGATCTTAGCCATGGACGAAGGACAGTACGATGGGAAAGTTGACATCTGGTCGCTCGGCATCACCTGTATAGAACTGGGTGAGTGAAGAGCAGTTTTCAGTGGATCTTTGCAAACTGGTCCTCATCCCGCTCATCGGTTAACTTGTCTAGAACTCACTCGGTGATTGGCGGCTCTGCACAGGCCAGGCAATATGAATTTGTTGTAGATATTTCCTGTGCTCTCGCACACCCCAGAAGACTGTCCCTTCTCTGCTATGTCTCCATGAAAAACAAGCCAGTAATTGCTAATATTTGAGAAACACCCCTTACTCTGTGTGACATCGCATACCCTGTCTTTACAATAACCCCCACTGCTTTGCTTCATATTTCCGACCATATAGGGGAAATATTAGAAGACTTATTGAATATACGTCTTTAACATTGACCTGACAGTGGAGCCTGGAAGGAAATTTCATAGTAAAGGATGCACTAGCGTGACAGTTGTCCCCCAGGGACTGGAGAGATGCCCAGTGGCTAAGAGCACTTGCTAATCTTCAGAGGACCTGAATCGGTTCCCAGCACCCACACTGGGAGACTCACAACCACCTGTCCCTCCAGATCCAAGAGCATTTGACGCCATCTTTTAGCCTCCTTGGGTAACACACACACACACACACACACACACACACACACACACACACACACATCTTTAAAGTTGTCCCCCAAATATTTGTAACCTAAACTACCTAAAATACATTGGTTTTCCTGATTGCATATTTGAACTTTGGCTTGTCTTTAAATGACATCTGTCCCACAGTACACCTGCCAATAAACTTAACAAACCGATCTGATGCTGGAGGGAAGGACCCAGGGTAGCCTTTGCGTGTTTCCATAGTGTAGGCTGCCATCACTGTTCGTTAGATATGGGTCTGAGGACAGGAGGGGCCGTTAGCCTTTCCAAGCCAGAGTAACCTGGCCCAGGTTTAATCCGCCTTATCTAAAGACTTAAAACTACATTTAAAAAAAATTTGTTGTCCAGTTTTTAAGATTTATATCTCTTTTAATTTAAATTCTTCTTTCCTGGTCTCCGCATGGACCCTGTCAGAATTCCTGAGAAGTTTGTCCTGTAGAGGAGACCTGGGACACTCATGCTGTTCCCAGCACTTTATCCACATCTTCCAACAGGAAAGCTTAGATGCATGACTAGTCTGTGACTTTTCATCAAAGAGAGATTAGTGAAAAGAAAATGATTCAAGGGGGAAGATTAGGGTATTCACTTAATTTTTTTCAATGAGATCACCTATCCACGTAGTTTATAAATCAAAAAATTTAAGTCATGGGGTTGGAGAGATGGCTCAGGGAAGGGCTAAGGCCACTTGCTACCTTACAGAGGATCTGAATTCTGCTCCCAACACCCACCTTGGGCAGCTCACAACCATCCGTAACTCCAGCTCCAGGGAATCCCATGTCCTCTTCTGGCCTCAGCAGGCACCTGCACTCACTTGGCATTTATTTGCACACCTAGACACACACACACATCGAGCACGGTGGTGTGCACACGTCCCAGCAGTTGGGAGGCTCCTGGGGTCGGGGCTGACCCCTACTCTGTCACCCATTTCAGTACTGAGCCTAGCTGTCCCTTAGGAAACTGGAGGGTACACTTAGCTGCCAGGCTCCGGTGGGCGTGATGAATGGCGTCCGTGCCGCGCCTGAGGCGGTGAGTGCCAGATACGGGATAGGAACTAAGCAACTCATGGCAGTCAGTGTTCCCTTTCAGCTAGGGCCGCCAGCCATATTTGTTCATAGGAAACCCTTGATTTACAAAAAGCATTGATCTAAGAGTGGGGTGCCTTTGGGTCGCCTCTCTTTCTCAAATAGAGTACAGCCCACTGGTTCCAAGTCAGCACATCCAGGCAGAGCTGTTAGCAACGAACGACCCACTCAATGGAGCTCCCTAAACCTTGATCTTGGTTGGCACAGATGGTGCATCCGCAAAGATGTGGTCATTGTCTGTCAGTTAAACAGGAACATACATAAATACACACACACACACACACACACACACACACACACACACACACACACACTAATCCCAGAGCTCAGAAGGAGGCAGCAGGTGACCTCTGGAGCAAACTGGCTAGCTAGACTAGCCGAGTCAGCAAGCCCTGGGTTCAAGTGAGAGGCCCTGTAGAGCATGATCAAAGAAAACAGCTTCTGCCCTCCATCATGCACACACCTGTGCACCTACATGTATGCAAATATACATATTCACATATGAAATATACACATATGAATATGCACATCTACTCACATGCACACCACACACAAAAACACAGGTATGCCAGACACGCAGACACACACACACACGTACACACTTGTAAATACTATGCAAACACAGAGACCCACGCGCACGCACACACACACACACACACACACACACACAAAATAAGGACTCATGGGTCCTTGTCACAGGTACCCGCAGTCCTTGCTTTGCACTGTGTACAGACCTAGGCCCCCTGCTGTGCCCCTCCAATGCCATGATGAACTCCCTGGAAAGGACCAGATGATGGATGTTTAGACTCCACAGGCCCCGCTGTGTAGGTCTGCTCTGCTTGTACCTTCCCCACTGGAACAGGAAACACCCGTGGAAAACACCTCATTACACAGAAGTGGGCTGCTGGCTGGCTCTGGCCTTTGCTCTGTGGTGTTCTGTCTCGGTGACAAGCCCTGTCACTGTGGCTGTGAGGCTGGTTTTGCTTGCTTGCTTGCTTGGAGACAGTCTTACTGTGCAGCCCAGGCTGTTCTAGAACTTGAGATCTTCTTGCTTTAGCCTACCCAGTGCTGAGATTACAGCCTTCGGCACCAGGCTCAGCTGGCTCAAGGAGAGTTCTTCTAGTAAAGAATTCAAACGTAGACCAGACCTTTCAAATCCAGTGTTTGGAGGATGGCCCCAGGCTCTGGTTTCTCTACTGTAGTGGTTTTCCCCACCATCTGAGGGCTGGCTGTTATGGCTTGTTCCCAGACACTTTGTTTGCTTGTCCTGGGCCCCCATTTAGGCTTCAAGTCTGAGTTGCTGCTGTCTACACTAATGCTGAGTTTTGGTTTCGATTTTCTCTTCTGAGACAGGATCTCATATAGCCCAGGCTGGCCTTGAAATCACTATGGAACATAGGATGACCTTGAACTTCTGATCCTCCTGTGTTCACTCGGAGGGCTAGGGTTACAAACATGCTCCCCCACACCTGGTTTGTGCAGTGTGGGGATTGAACCCCCTGCATGGTAAGCAAGTACTCTATAGACTGGTCTACATCCCCAGCTCCAACATCCTCTTTCTAAACTTCTGTTTTCTCCATCTGGTCCCCTTTTCACTGCTTCTCCTATGCAAGTCACTGTTCCTCTGCACAGCTTGAATCGTTGTGCATTTTGCTGGGAACGAGAGTGACTTTATCCCTCTTATGGTGAGCCCATCACATGGTGTTTGATGTGAGCCCCAAGACCTTGGTCTCTTTTCATCATTTCTATGCCCCTTTGTTACACATAGATTCTTTTAAAACATTTGTTAATAATTTTATATAGATAATAAATATTTATTTATCTGTCGGGGGGTGTGGAGGGAGTGCATGTGGGAGCTTTGGCATTTAAGTGGAAGTCAGAAAGCAGCTTGCAGGGTTGGGGATTTAGCTCAGTGGTAGAGCGCTTGCCTAGCAAGCGCAAGGCCCTGGGTTCAGTCCTCAGCTCCGGAAAAGAAAGAAAGAAAGAAAGAAAGGAAGGAAGGAAGGAAGGAAGGAAGGAAGGAAGGAAGGAAGGAAGGAAGAAAGAAAGAAAGAAAGAAAGAAAGCAGCTTGCCAGAGTCATTTCTCTTCTTCCACCGTCTGGACCCAGGGATCAAACTCGGGTCCTCAGGTTCAGCAGCAGTCACCTAGGATGCTGAGCCATCTCGGCAGCCCACACAAAGGTTCTTTGTGGATACAGTTCTTTGCATTAAGTTGCCCTTTATTAATTTACTTAGCAGGTTTTGTGGGCACTACCTCCCAAGGTGAGTCTTCAGCACCAGACAGGAAAGAACAAAATGACCATCATGAGCATGGTCACTGCCCCTGTGACGTTTAGACACAAGATAACGAGAGTTGTAATGTATTGCCAGAAAAAGCAGCAAAGATATAGTCCACAGTGACAAAAGTCACAGAAGGCTTCTCTGAGGAAGTGATCGTTCACATGGCAGAAGCCCTTAATAAACATGCTTTCAATTACTGCAAAAGCAAAGTGAGTTCATCTCAGTTACTTTTCTCACTGCTATGACCAAACACCTGACAAGAAACACTGTAAGCAAGGAAGGTTTGTTTAGCACTCACAGTTTGAGGGGATACAGTTCATCCACCTCAGGGAAGGCGTGGCCAAGAGCACTTAAGTCAGCTGGTTACATTGTTTCCACTGTCAGGAAGCAAGAGCTGGCTGACAGGAAGTGGGGCAGGCCTATAAAAACCCCAAGACCTCTCCGGGACTCACTTCCTCCAGTGAGGGTCCACCTCCAGGAGACTTCACAGCCTTCTAGAACAGGACCACCAAAACTGAGGGACCCAGTGTTCAAGTATGCCACTTAACATACCAAAGTGGAACCGGCCTCAAGGTTCTCCCAGCATCCCTCAGTCCCTACCCACTCTGGGATATGGCTGGCATACCCCACCCTCTACCCTGAATTCTCCAGCCCAGGTGCTAGGCTGCCCTTCCCCCAGGGGCTCTCCCTATAATCCAGACATTTTGGCTACCTGACCTTTTTTGTACCTTTGGATCTCTTGGCTGCTGCACCTGGTTCCCCTCTTCCCCCCTCCCCCTCCCCCTCCCCACACATGGCCCAGCTCATCATGGTTATGTCCACTCTGGGCTCTCCCAGGTGTCCCTGTCGCTACCTATGGTCTCTGTCTCTCTCTCTCTGTCTCTCTCTCTCTCTCTGTCTCTCTCTCTCTCTCTCTCTCTCTCTCTTTAGGTTTTTACAAGACAGGGTTTCTCTGTGGCTTTGGAGCCTGTCCTGGACCTCCGCCTGCCTCTGCCTCCCAAGCTCTAGGATTAAAGGTGTGTGCCACCATGGCCCGGGTTTATGTTCTCCCTTTTACCTACAATAAACTTTTTCCTCCACCACACCTAGGAGCAGCCATGTCCTTTCTTTTCCTTTTGATTTCTTTTTTTTTTTCATTCATCCATGAGCCTGTGGGGGCATTTCATATTCAAGCCACAACAGGATTGTTAAGAATTAGCCAGAGCTGAGACGGGAGCACACATGTTCTCCGCTACGCAGGAGACAAACGAGAACCATTGAACCCAGGAGTTTCAGACCAGCCTGAGCAACATAGCAAGACCTCATCTCTAAAATAATAATAATAATAATAATAATAATAATAATAATAATAATAATAAATTAAAACATTGTTTAAAAGAATTAGCCTCATAAAGTTAAACTCTGGACTGGAAACATCCATGTGAAATGGCTGTTCTTGATGGCTCGAGAGAGGGGACGGAGGGGACTGAGCCCCATGTTCTTCCCGGGACAGGACAAGCTCACAGAGGTCTGCAGACGCTGCTCAGTGGTCTGAACTTAGTGCCAGAAGGAGTGGGAAGGCACTTGTGTCCACAGGAGTTCCCAGTTTCCGTGCAGTTTTAAAACCTGACGTCACCAGAAGACCACGCTCTAGAAACCCCTTGAGTCCACTTCCTGAAAAACAGCCCGAAACCACTTCTGTCTCTTCCCTGTGCTCGGAACCTTTGTCCACACTGCTCTGGCTCAGACCAGTTCACACACCATTGGCTGGTTTCGACCAGCATCTACCAGTTTCTGCTTGATGCATGTAAACCGACTGCTGCAGCGTGGTGGTGCATGCGTGTGATCTCAGCTACGGGGGAGGCCAACCAGCTGGGGCCATGCTGGAGACCCTGGAGAGAGAAGGGTGGGCGAGAAGGAGGGGCCGGAAAGGGAGAGAAGAAATCCTTGCAGGATTCTAGTGGGCCATCCCAGAGGCATCTGCAGACACCGGTCAGCAAAGACCCACCGAGGACTGTCATCAAAATGCACTATGAAACCATGAAGGAATAAATATTTTTTAAAAGACTAAGAAGTCCCTCCACATCATTGCCTTCTTTTCTTTTTTTCAAACGTTTTATTTATGTGTCTATCTATCTATTTTGGAGACAAGGTCTCACTATGTATCCCTGGCTGTACTAGAACTCGCTATTTAAACAGGCTGGCCTCTGGGCTGAGAAAGACCCTGGCTCTAAATAAATAATTAAATGTCTGTTCCACTCCACAATAATATTTTTTTCTTTTAAAAAGAGATTTATTTATTTTACATATGTAAATTTTTTGCCTGTATTATATTTACTACACCATGTGCATGCATGCCCAGGAGAAGACGCCAGCTCCCCTGGGGCTAGAGTTAATGGATGGTTGTGAGCCACCTTATAGGTGCTGAAACTTGGGTCCTCTGTAAGAGCAGACAGTGCTCTTTACCACTGAGCCGTCCCTCCAGACTCTCCAGTCCATAATAATATATTTTTGTTCTACTTTCTGATTTTATTTAATGAATATGGTTTTTTAAATTAAAATACACACACATATTCACACCTTGTCATTGGAAAACAGGCCAACAACAATCTATGCAGAACCTATGAAAAAATAAGGACGTTTTCTCCCATTATTCCGAAACGGGTTCCGCTGGGAGCCTTCCGGTGGACAGGGAGTGACCAGCGACCAGCAATGGCTCCTTTGAGCTGGCCCTGAGAGTACAACAGGCGAATGGTGTCTCATTGATTGATGGTCCTGATTTACCTACCTTACTTCTTTGGAGAATGCCTTACTGTGCCTGCTTCCTCTTCCAGCGGAGCGGAAGCCCCCCCTCTTCAACATGAACGCCATGAGCGCCCTCTACCACATCGCCCAGAATGACTCCCCCACGCTACAGTCCAGGGAATGGTAAGACATCACCAAGAAACTCACTGTGGGTATCTGACAGTCTCATTAAACTACATTTTATAGATCTGCCTTAAAATACCATTGCATTCTTCTGTCACAGCAATAGGAAGAATGGATGCCCCACAAACAGTGTACCTTTGTATACACACACACACACACACACACACACACACACACACACACACACACACGGACATGCCCCCACCTCCCTCCCACACCTCGTCCCTCAGGTCCTGCTCATCACATCTCATCTGTAGTTTTTAGCAGCTGTGAGATGCCCTGGCTGGTGTCATTGTTTGTCTTCGTGTGTAGCCAAACGGGCTGGGACAGAACACGTTACCCTCTATTCAGAAGATGTGTTGTTGTTGGCCGAAAACCATGGCATGTTTGTAACTACAGAGGCCACAAGAGTTACAGAGAATGAGCCATCTAACCAGAGTGGACCCAAAGAAGTCTCCAAGAGAGGACTTAGTTTTATTCAGAAAGTGTGTTTCCAGGTTCCCTGTCCCCATGTGCTTTCATTTTTAGAGGTTATGGGTAGCAGAGAGGTTAGCAGAGTGGTAATGAAGAATGCAGACTGGACATTAGGAATGGTGTTACCTTTGAGGGGGGAACGCATATTAAACTATTACACATAAGTATATTCTTTTTATTTTCTGATCTATTTTGTGATTTGACCTAGCCTTGCTTATGTGGATGACTGTGTTGACTAGCTTGGGACTGTGTCCACCTCATTATCCAAAAGAATTAATTTTCAATGCCATAACTTGAAAATGGTCAGGTCTCCTGATATTTCAAAATGTCTTATGAAAAGGAATCTCCTGGCTGGGAGATGGCCCAGTCAGCAAAGTCTTGCTGTGCATGCAAGACGATATCAGTTCTGTCTCCAGAACCAATGCAAAAGCTGGACCCCGAAATCCCAGTGTGGGGAGATGGAGAGGGAGGAATGTCTGGGGCTCACTGCCCAGCCAGTCTAACCAAATCAGTGAGCTCCAGGTTCAGGGAGAGACCCTGCCTCAAAAAACTAAGGTGGAGAGTGACTGTGAGAGACACTTGGTGTCAACCTGTGGCCTCTACACACACACACACACACACACACACACACACACACACACAGTCTCCCAAGTTCCAAGTGTTCTCTCCCATGCACTTTGCCTTCTGTATGCTGTGTCCCTCGGCCCCTCACTGCTCTCCTTGATGTGTTCACTCACACAGGACCGACTCCTTCAGGAGATTCGTTGATTACTGCTTGCACAAGATACCTCAGGAAAGACCAGCCGCCGTGGAACTGTTACGGGTAATTTTTCCAGTTTCCATCTGGGGAGGGGCCATGAACTCTGGCCACGGGGCAAAGAGTTACTCCACGGCTGAGCACTGTGATACACTGGCGTATGGCGTGCTCCCTGGTTACAACCCAAAGATGGAAATAGGCATAAAAAATGGCAAGGTTGTCAGGATCCATGTCCTTCCTGCCATTACCCCACCCCACCCCTGTGGGCAGTGTTTTCCTCCCCACCCTCTGTGTTGCCTGAGTCCAGTCACTTGCTCCTCCCTGCTCTGCTTGCCGTCCCAGGGTTTTTCTGACCGAACTCGAGTGAGCTTGCACGATGATGTGCCAACAACACCGATGCCAACTCTGCCAATTTCAGTTAGGTTGGTGACAAATCCAGGCAGTGAAGATGTAGGGTGAGAGTCTAAAACCAGATACTCAGGTCATACAGATGATCTACAAGAGTGTCACGTAACTATACTCAAGAGGCCATGGTGGCATGCCTGAGATCTCACCACATGCCCAGGCTGATCTTGTGATCCTCCTGCCTCCACATCCCCAGCATTGGTCTTACAGGAGCATACTGTCACCACACCCAGCTCTGGAGGTAGAGGCAAGAGCATCAGTAGTTCAGGCCAGCCTTGGCTGCATGAGGGCCTGTCTCAAACAGCAGCAGAAAGTTTCCATGCTGTGATATTTTCCTTTTACTTTTCTTTGACTTCTGACTTTTTTTTTTTTAATGAATACGCATTGGTTTGATTTGAACCTCACAGTCCTGAGCCTCTCTTTGCTCGTGTGTGTTGATTTTATGTGATGATGCTGTGGTCCATCAGCAGGCGTGTAGTGGATGGGAATCCACCATGGTGTAAACATTTCCTGCCTAGCATAGGATAATCCAGACCTCTACCCTTTTATGTGTGTATGTTTATTAGTCCTGTTGCTCATTTCCCCCTCAGAATGGATCCTCTTCTGAGCAGTTTTGTTTGTTGATTTGTTTATGAGGAAAAACCTAGAAGGGTTGTATTCCTCCAATGTGTCAGGCCTAAAACAGTGGCCGCTGAGGGCCTGGAGGAGTGGCTCAGCAGTTCAGAGTGCTGGCTGTTCTTGTAGAGGACCTGGTTCAGTTCCCACCATCCACACGAGATGGCTCACAACCATCTGTAGCTCCAGTTCCAGGGGATCCAGTGCCCCCTTGTGGCCTCTGCAGGCACTGCACACAAATGTAGCACACAGACTGCATTCGGGCAGGCAAACACCCCACACACAAAATAAGTTGTAAAAAAAAAAATACATTTTTGGCTGGGTAGATGACCCTGTGGTAAGAGCACTTAAGCATCAGGACCTGTGTTCTGATCCCAGCACCCACATGACAAGCAGGGCAGGGCTACATGAACCTGTAGCCTCAGTGTTGTTGGGGGCAGAGACAGGAATGACGCTAATGCTTTCTGGCCACCAGCCTAGCTCCATGTTTAGTGAGAGAAGTTGCCTCAAAGGAATAATACAGGGAGTGGTACAACAAGACACCCAACATCCTCCACTAACCTCCACACCTGTGCTCACAGGCATATGTGCACACGCATACACACACACACACACACACACACACACACACACACACACACAAAATAATGTTTTCCCAGTACTGGGGAATTTTGTGTGACGCTACTCCTGTGAAGACCTGAACAGCAGTCTGCTCACTGCAGATAAGGATCTGAGGACAGACCAAAGTCCAATGTGGTAAACTGTGAGTTTTGCTGGGCTGCAGGAATATGGGTGAGGGGCTACTGACAGGAGCAGAAGTGACTGACAAACCACTGCATCACCAAAGCCCACCCCAGCATGGGTGACAGCTTACAAAAGCTGGACATGTAGAGCACACTGCACAGCCTGCAGGCAACACAGCAGGCTAGAGAGTGTCCTTTCCAGGTATCTCAGCTGGTCTGAGAGTGACCCTCAGCAGTCCTTCCTGTTTATATATGCTTCGGGAGGGAAAGTCTAATGAATCTGGTCAGTTTTAGGGACTTCCTGAGGCTTTTGAGTTGTTTCCTTCCTGAGCTTAAGGAGCTTCCCTGTAGGATGGAGTGTTTCATCTCTGCTTAGAACACGCTGCTGTTCTACCTTTCTGTAAACAAGCTTGGAAGGCTTTTAATCTAGGAGGAAACAGTTACACAAAGTATTGATCCCAGGGCCTGATGCATGCTGAAAAAGTGACCAGCTATGCATGCTGGGAAGTGGGAGCTGTGCACTCACTCCCAGCCTCTACCTCCTTACACCCTGTCCTGCAGTGAGCATCAACAGGCATGACAGCCCTCAGGAAGGAGAAGGCGGATCTTAGGTTGGAATGCATACCACCAGATCACCCTGGAGTTTACCGCCTCACAGACCAAGTGTGAGCATTTGAATTGCACAGCTTAGAGTGATTTAAAAAAAAAATGTTTCTGGTTGTGGTTTGGATGTTTTTTTCTTTTTTTTTTTTTTTCTGGATTTTTTTATAGTATCTTTTTCAACTTCATTGGGGGTTGTTTTCATGTGGTTTGGAGGTCTTGAGCAGTGCTGGAGGTCAGAGCTAGGACCTCACCCCTGTAAGGCCAGCACTGTGCCAACACACACACACACACACACACACACACACACACACACACACACACACACACACACATTCCCCTGCCCCTCTGACTGTAGTTTTAAGTTTTATTTCTCATCACTTGGAGAAGTCTCTTCCCTGAGCTGCAATGCTGTTTCTGTTTTCTGGTCTAGGGCCTCTCTGTGATCTTTGCCACTTGTCTGTTAGTGTTGATTTTCCCCCTCACTTGTGTATGATGAATCTTGTAGACATCTTTCTTTTACTTTAACATTCTTTTTTAAATTACAAAGTTTTTAATTGAAATAAAAGTAATTCCATCACTTTTACCATATCCTCCCGATTTCCTTCCCTCAAACCCCTCTCCTGTTCCCCAATCTCGAGTTGATAGCCTTTTTTATCATTCTTATTACACATATATATATATGTGTGTGTGTATATATATATATGTGTGCACACAAATATATAAAAACACACCTTGCTGAGTCCATTTTTGTTGGTGGTGTAGTTTTCAGGCTGATCATTCTACATTAGACAACCACTAATGGGCTCATCCCTGGGAGAGTCTAACTCCCCTTTCCCAGCAGTCAACTGTGGCCTGTAGTTCTTTGCCCAGGGGTGACAAATGTCTCTCTTCCATGGTCACATGTCCATTGTTATTGCCATTGTTCTGGTCATGTTTCTGCAGCCTTTTCCAGGAGGGATTGATTCACAGCCGACTTCCTGATTCTGACTCTCACAGCCTTCCCACCCCCTCGTCCATGGTATTCCCTGAGCCATGGATGCAGGAGCTGTGATGTGGATGTATATGTTGGGGCTGGGCTTCCCATAGCTATTGACGTCTGCATGTGTCCAGTTGTGGTTTTCTGTGGTGGTCTCCATTTATAGTTAAGAGAAGCTTCTCTGATGAGGGATGGATGGTAGCCACATTTATCTGGGGGTATAAAGATAAGATTTAGAATGTGGTAAGGAGTTAGGCTGGTCGGGCAAAGTGTCAGCAGCAGATTCTGTTCTAAGGTCCATGGCTTCATCAGCCCCAGGACTATGGCTAGGTTTCTAGCGCCAGGCTATGATGTCCCTCCTTTGAGTCCAATTAGACCACTGTTTGTTGTCACCGACATGTGAGCGCCACTTCTTACACCATAAAGGTGTAATACCCTGCTACGCTGGTAATTGTCATGGTTCATAGGTGTTATAGCTGGGTAGGGCTGTTTAATTGTTTCCCTCCCTTGGTGACTTACACAGTAATTTCTAGAACCACGGGAGCTAGGACACAGGAAAGAGACAATCAGGTCAGTTCCAGCTCAAATCACATGACTCCTGTGTCCTGAGTGTGTGGTTTCTTCAGCAATAGAGGTCTACCCTCAACCCTTGAGAGGCAACCTAGGGCTACACATATAATCTATATTGTTTTGGACATCACTTAGACTGCCCTGACCAATCATCTCAAAGAAGGTTTCTTGTGCCTGGACTGGGACCTTTGTTGGTCCCTGCATCATCTTTAAAAATCGGTAGGCATTTCTATCTACTAACAGCAGACAGGCTGAGAAAGAGGGCATGGGTACACCTCTCTTTAAAATAACATTGGAAAAGGATTTTTGAATAAACCTAACCAAGGATGTAAAAGACCTTGATAATGAAAACTTCAGATCTCAGGACTAGAGAGATGGCTCAGCAGTTAACAGCATGGGCTGCAAGAGCCGGGCTGGTGGTTCATGCCTTTAATCCCAGCACTCTGGAGGCAGAGTCAGGTGGATCTCTGCGAGTTCAAGGCCAGCCCAGTCTACAAAGTGAGTTCCAGGACAGCCAGGACTACACAGAGAAACCCTGTCTTTAAAAAATCAAAACAAAAAGCATTGGTTGCTCTTCCAGAGGACCCGGGTTGATCCTCAGTCCCCTACATATAAAATAAAGAAAAAAAAAAAAAGAAAGAAAACTTCAAATCTCTGAAAAAAGAGATTAAGAAAGACACTGGAAAATGGAAAGACTTCCCATGTTCATGGGTTGGTAGAATTAATATTGTAAAAATGACCATCCTATCAAAATGATGTACAGATTCAATGAAATCCCAATCAAAGTGCCTAAGCATTCTCCACAGAAATAGGGGGGAAAATCCTAAAATTCAGATGGAACCAGACAAGACCACTGATAGCCAAAGCAGTCCTGAGCAAAAGTAAGAAGCCTGCCGGGACTGCTATTGGAGAGGCCTTCAGCCTCCTCTGTACCGAAGACTGCCTTGCATGAATTTTGAAAAGGCACGAGGTAAGAGTCTCACTTTTTCCTCCAGCTGGCTATCTACATATTCCTGAATATTTTTCAATAATCCTTTTTTTCTCCTATTTTCTTCCTGACATTAAAATGTCACTTTTGCATTGACTAAATATAGAACTAAGGCAAAAATTATTGAAATGTTTAAAAACCGCAGTGTGATGTGATAAACACTGGCGAAATAAACGAAGGCAACCGGGGAAAACTGGGGCCAGGAAATTACCCGTGTGTTAATTTTCCTATTCTTCAGATACAAATATAGTGTTCTGATACAGGTGACCGCTCTCTTAAGCCTTGTGTGATATCTTCTCTTCATTTTTTAAGAAGTCTTGTTGCATTGGCGTATTTATTTAGAGGAGCATATGTGTGCACACGAGCATGTGTGTCCAGCACACATGTCACGTGCTCTCCGTTCCCCTTCCACTGTGTGGATCCCAGCTGTCACACTCAGGTCACCATCGGTCTTGGCGGCAATCACCTTTACCCACTGAGCCATCACGCCAGCCCTCTCCTTAATTTAATTAAATTTATTTACTTATTGAGGATCACATTTGTACCCAGATTGTTTCGTATTTTTTTAATTTTTGAAATTAAAATATGATTACATAACTTTCCCTCTTCCCTTCCTTCCTTCAGACCTTCCCACATCCCTTCCCGTGTGCCCCCTACCCCACCCCACCCCACTTCCAGGGCTTTCTCTCAAATTCATGGCTCTCCTTTATTTTATTTTTTTTTCTCCTTAATTTTTTTTATTTTATGTGCATGTGGTGTGAAGGTGTCAGATCCTCTGGAAGTGGAGTTACAGACAGTTGTGAGCTGCCATATGGGTGCTGGGAATTGAACCCAGGTCCTCTGGAAGAACAGCCAGTGCTCTTAACCACTGAGCTATCTCTCCAGCCCCTCTCCTTAATTTTAAAGGGGGGTTTAGGAATAGATAACACTGGCAGTGAAAAAAAAATTATAACTAAAATGAAGCAATTATTTTATTTCACTCTCTTCTAATTCTGTTAAATTCAAGTACATCTTTAGCTTTGTAGATTATACTTAAATTAGAATCTATGATATGGTTCCCATTTGACATTTTTTTTTATTAAAAGTCTTTGTTTTGGGGTGGGGGGAGTTGTTAAGACCTAAGTTGACATCCTATAATTTTACAATATTTTCTTCTGGATGATGGAAATTGGAATTTGCTTATTTTCCTTTAAGCATTTTTTCTATATTATTTGAGTAGTTAAACATTGTAAAGAATAATAAAGTCATTATTTTGTTGTCATTTGAGACAGGGTCTCGATATATAACTTTGCCTGGCCAAGGACTCACTCTGTAGACCAGGCTAGCCTTGAACTCACAGAGCTCTTCCTGCCTCTGCCTCCCAAGCGCTAGGATTACAAGCATGAGCCACCCCTGGTTTACAGATTATTCTCTTAAAGGGGTCTGAACCTTTCAATTGCAGGGATGTGGAGAGCCCCAGGTGTGTGGGGGTGCAGGCAAGGAATATGAGCACAACACAGGTGTGGCAGCGGCAGGACCAGGGTCAACCGTCCTCTAGAGTGTTCTGTGCCCTGGCTAGGAGGACAAGAAGGAAGGACCGGGTCTGGAATAAAAGCAGGAACCAAGTGCAGCAGGCTTTAACCAGCAGGCGGAGAGACGTACTTAGGTGTTGACTACTTCCACGTTTCAGAAGGTGGACACAGGGGAGGCCTGAGTCCTCTCCTAGTGTGAGGTCTCGAATGTTGAGAACAGAGGTATCCCTCACAATCCAAAGTAATGTGTGACTCAGCAATGTCACTCTGAGGCCCAGCTCCTCGCTCCACTTTCTCCCCAGCTCGTGGCCTCCGTCTTCTTAGGTGGAACATGGCTGCCACAACTCCAGGACTCAATCCCTATTCCAGACCAGGAAGGGCACAGGGCTAAAGCCAAAACACCTTTGTTTTTTTCCTTACACGTCTTCCTTTTGATCTGCAAAAGAAACCTCAGAGGCTTCTGCCTGTGTGTGCTGGGCTGCTGCTTGCTACCGATAGCAGCTGGAGTGGGGTGCAGGCCCTCGGAGACCCTGGTCCTTCGCTTCTGCCTGTCCAGCCCTCTAATGGAGGGCAGCCTTGCAGGAACCCTGGCCTCTGGTGGACTGCACAGCTGCCATGTTTTTTATCCAAATTGTATGACCAGTGAGCGAGCCATGCCGTCTTCTTCATGGTGTGTCTGAAAGAAAGAAGATAAAATATGCACAAGTCTGTTCTCCAAAAGCTGGTGAGAGGTAGAAGGCGAGGTGAATTGTGGCGGGGATAGACCTCGTCCCACCTCAGCTTTGGAAGGGACAAATCTATCTTTGTTACTTAAGGTTCTTGTCATTAGTTTTTTTTAAGGATTTTATTTATTTTGTTTTATGTGTTTGGTGCCTTAGTGTACATATGTGCGCTATGTGCATGCAGTACCCACAGAGGCCAGAAGAGGGCATTAGATCCCTGGAACTGGAGTTACAGACAGTTGTGGACCACCCTGTGGGTGCTGGGAACTGAACTCAGGTCCTCTACAACAGTAGCCAGTACTCCCAGTCACTAAGATGTCGCTACAGCCCTAAGTTCTAGTGGTTTTTATTATATTTATGATAAAGTAAATCTTAGGGAATAACATCACCCCAGAGCAAAGGGAATGCTTATTAATTGACGTGACTATTATGGAAATCAGTGTGCCATTTCCCCCAGAAAATTAGAAACAACTATAACAACAAAGGACTGTATCTGATCCAACATTCCCTCCTCCAGCTTCACATCTAAAAGAAATGGAATTCATTATCTTGTAAAGTTGTCTGCATCCCATAATTACTATAGCACTACCTGTAGCAGCCAAGGTGTGGAAACAATCCCACATGTCCATCCGTGGGATAAAAGATAAGGGAAGCTGTGATACACACACACACACACACACACACACACACACACACACACACACACAAGAACACAAACACAATACCACCATTTTCAGCCTGGGAATAGGATTTCCCAGCCAGACATGGTACCACAGCCTGTAAGCTCAACACTTGGGAGGTGGAGGCAGGAGATCAGAGGGCTATGTAGTGAGTTCAAGGCCAGCCTGGGCCACATAAGACCCTGTCTCAAAGGAGGAGAGAAGAGGGGAGAGAGAGAGCCTATGGTATGTGACAACACGGATGAATCTGGACAGCATTCTACAAGTCAGAGAAACCAGACATACAAAGGAAGGCCCCAAACAGCCTCGTATACATGTAGAATTGACACACTTTTTTTTTAAGTCAAAGATACAGGAAACAAGTAGAAAGAGGGTTTCAGGGATGGAAATGAGAATTGGGGCTGATGAGAGGGCTCAGTGGGAAAGGGGCTTGTCACCAAGACTGAAGACCTGAGTTCAATTCCCAGGAGAGACCCGACTCCAGCAGGTTGTCCTCTGACCTGGACACACATGTGTGTATGCACATATGAATGAATATGTAGAAGAGAAGTGGGGAGGGTGAAGTATTGGGCCCAGTGTTTTACTTCTGCACTATACTGAGTAGTGAGAGCTAAGGTCTGACCTGAAAACTGTAGATGTCATGCAAATTTTGAAGGCAGTGGGTTTTTTTTTTCTTTCTTTTTTTTTTTTTTTTTTTTTACTTTTGGTTTTTTGAGACAGGGTTTCTCTGTGTAGCTTTGCGCCTTTCCTGGAGCTCACTTGGTAGCCCAGGCTGGCCTCGAACTCACAGAGATCCGCCTGCCTCTTGAAGGCAGTGGGTTTTAGGCACCTTTGCTACAAACAGGAGAATGGGAAATGATGGTATAGTAACTGCCTTCTATTACTTCGCAATTTGTACCAAAGCATCACATTGTATACCATAAATATATATAATTAAAAAGAGAAAGTCTTTTAGACAAGGTCTCATGATGTATCTCTGGCTGGCCTGGAACTCACTGTGTAGAACAGGCTGGCCTCAAATGCAGACAGAGATCCCCTCACCTCTGCCTCCTAGTGCTGGGATTAAAATTTGTGCACTGCCCTGCTTAACAAAAGAAAAACAAACAAAAAAACATCTTGTGGAGACTCCAGAGCCGAGTCTGCAAAGAGGAGCTTGGGACAGAATGTAGAAGCATTGTTATCTCTTTGTAAGGGGGAGTCCCCATTAGGGACACCAGCCTCAAGATCACATTTATTTCTAAGGTCCATGAACCTGTTCCCTCTTCCCTGTCTGTTTATGTGTATCCATCGCTCATAAAGATAAGGCTTACTCACCATCAGTGTTTTCCTCCCCTGTCAATCAGCACGACTTCATTCGGAGGGAGCGGCCACCACGGGTCCTCATTGACCTCATACAGAGGACAAAAGATGCTGTCCGAGAGTTGGACAATCTGCAATACAGAAAAATGAAGAAGATCCTCTTCCAGGAGACTCGGAACGGACCCTTGAATGAGTCCCAGGAAGAAGAAGAAGTAGGTCCCCCTGATTTCCGCTTCCCGAGTTGGTACAGGGAAAACATTTTGGAGGACGGGAACAGAATGGGTGCTCTCTCCCCTAAGAAACACTCGAGGTAACAGAGACATAAGTGCAGCAACTCTTGCTTAAGGTAGACTGTGAAAAGTGCTGGGGGTCCAGCCCCAGTATGGGGGCGGGGCACAGTGCTGGGTAGGAGGGAGGGTGTAGTGGGATGGAATAGGCATTCATGAATGGGCACAGCACAGACTTTTAAATATATTTTTATTTGAGAATTTCACACATGCACACAAAGCCTGTCAGTCGCTTTCAGCCCCTGTTCCCCCTCCAGCTCTTTCAGGACCTTCCCACCCACCCTGTCTTAGTCAGGGTTTCCGTTGCTGGGAAGAGACACCATGACCCTGGCAACTCTTATAAAGGAAAACATTACCTGGGGTGGCTCACTCACAATTCAGAGGTTTAGTCCATTGTCATCATGGTGGGAAGCATGGCAGCATGCAGGCAGACATGGTGCTGGAGGTGAGAGTCATCACATCTTGATCCAAAGGCAACAGGAAATGAACTGTCTCACCGGGTGTGGCCGGAGCATATGAGACCTCAAAGCCCACCTCCACAGTGACACACTTCCTCCAACAAGACCACCCCTCCTAATAGTCCCACTCCCTTTGGGAGCCATTTTCTTTCAAATCTCCACGTTCCATTCCCCGGCCCCCAAAGACTTGTTGCCAGATCATAATGCAAAAATGCATTCAGTCCAACTTCAAAAGTCCCCATAGTCCATAACAGTCTCAAACTTATTTAAAAGTCTAAAGTTCAAAATCTCTTCTGAGAGTCATGGCAGTCTCTTAACTGTAATTCCCTGTAAAATCAAAAATGAGATTACATACTTCCAACATATAATGGCACTGGATATACATTACCATTCCAAAACATAGGGAAGGGAGCACAGTGAGGAAATACTGGACCAAAGCAAGACAAAAACCAGCTGGGCAAACTCCAAACTCTGCATCTCCATGTCTGATGTCAAGAAGCTCTTCATACCTATCTCCACCTCTGTTCAGCTTTGTTGACTGCAACACACTTCTTTCTCTGGGGCTGGTTCCTCTCCCTGTTAGCAGCTCTCCTCAGCAGGTGTCCCATGGCTCTGGCATCTCCAATATGGAATATGACATGTTAATAGTGGGGCATGGAAGCAGACATCTTTAACCCCAGCACTAGGGAGGCAGAAGCAGGCTGATCTCTGTGCATTCAAGGCTAGCCTGGTCTACAGATCGAGGTCCAGGCCAGCTCTGGCTACATACTGAGACCCTGTCTCCAAAACAAAAAAATGAAAAAGTGGTGTATTGTCTACCATTTTGTATGACTGAGTGACTGTGTTCTCGTGTCTACATAGCAATTTACTGAGTTCGTTTGTGTATAGTAGGGCTGGAAAACAAGGCTTCTCTGTACCTAGATTGACTTAGTGACATTGAATCTTGTGGGGGAAGAGCCTCTTCTGTGATGGTTAACTGCTGTATCCACACTGTTTCACACTGTTAGTCTTTGGCCCAGTAGACATGCATACCAGTATTATCTAATAGATATTTCTCATGAGATCACAGAAGAAAGCATGGCAGAAGTGCCATAAGGGAGGCAGAATTTAATTACCTACCTCCGACAGTAGAATTTATACCCCTGCCTCATATGCAGTTACTCACTAATAGCCTGCAGGGGAGCAACTGTTTGTCCCCTCTAAAGACCCTCTCCACTACACTCCAGTTTCAGGTGACAACTTTCGAGTATTGTAGAGATCATCAGTTTGGTGGCCAGCAGTGTCTCTCTGGAGGACCTTGGTATTCCCAAAGAGACTACCTGGATTCATGACACATACTGGGAACAATCCCATAGTGTCACGGTCACGTGTAGCAGGGGAAGCCCTGGAATGGTAGCATTTCAAGTCTTAAGACCCATAAACAGAGTGGCCCTGGGGGAAGCATAGAAGTAAGTATAAGATGTCTGATCATAGTAGCGTGTTCCCAAAGATCTTCCATTTTAAAAAAAAAATGATATGTGAGGAACTGGGGAGATGGCTGAGTTGATAAGTCCACTTACTGTGTAGGCATAAGGACCTAAGTTCCATCCCCAGAACCCATATTTTAAAAAAGCCAGGAGTCATGGCGCCTGCTTATAATCACAGCTCTGGGGAGGCAGAGACTGGAGGATCCCTGGAACTGGTTGCTAGCCAGCCTAGCCTACTTGGTGAGTTCCAACCAGTGAGAGACCCTGTCACAACATTCAAGGTAGATAGCTCTTTAGGAACAACACCCAAGGTTGACCTCTGTCTACCATGCATGTGCGCACACGCGCGCGCGCGCACACACACACACACACACACACACACACACACACACATTTGATCTTTGCACACCAACAGAAAAGCAGCTCCCCGCTGCAGAATTGACTACTCAGTGGCCCAGTCAGTGAGGCGGCACTAGATCTCCAGGTGTTTTGTTTTTGTTTTTTTTTAATCCCACTGCCCATCTTTACAGGACAGCGAACATGGAAGCAACCTGAGCAGGGAGGTGGACAGCCTGGGCAGCATCCACTCCATCCCTAGCGTGTCCGTGAGCACAGGCAGCCGGAGCAGCAGTGTAAACAGCATGCAGGAGGTCATGGATGAGAGCAGCCCCGAGCTCGTCATGGTGCAGGAGGATGAAGGCACTGTCAGCTTCGGCTCCTCCATGGTGCACAAGAAGGTAGGCATCCCAGGGCCCTCGAGAGCCAGGCTGGGTGGTCACAGCAAAGCCAGCTCAGGACACACTGCTTCCAGGTGGGTGGGCTTCCGCTTTGCGACCAAAGCATGGGAAGAGAAGAACACGAAGGAATTCAGGTAATGAGTTGACAGAAGACCGTGTTGGCCACACCCCCTGTGGCTTTACCCTTTCCAGTTGCTCTGATGGCTGGCACCATCCAGCAGAACACTAAAGAAATCCCAGTGGAGCACAGTGGCACAGGGTCTAGAATGCTAGCCCCTGGAAGACTGAGGCAGGGGGATTACCACCGTTCAAGACTGCCCTGTATTACATTGTGAGCTTTAGGCCAGCCCAAGTTACACAGTGAAATCCTGTCTCAAAAAAGAAAGAAAAGAAAAGAAGAGAAGAGAAAAGAAAAGAAAAGAAAAAAAGAAAGAGAAAGAAAACAAACAAGCAAAAAAAGGGGGGCTGGAGAGATGGCTCAGAGGTTAAAAGTATTGGTTGCTCTTCCAGAGGACGTGGGTTCAATTCTCAGCACCCACATAAATGGCTCACAACCATCTGTAACTCCAATCAGGTGGCTCTGACACTCTCTTCTGGCCTCCTCAGACACCAGACATGCAAAATGCATAGACATTTATGCAGGTAAAACACCTATTCATGCCCGGCGGTGGTGGCGCACGCCTTTAATCCCAGCACTCTGGAGGCAGAGCCAGGAGGATCTCTGTGAGTTCGAGGCCAGCCTGGTCTACATAGCAAGTTCCAGGACAGCCAGAGCTACACAGAGAAACCCTGTCTCACCGCCCCCCACCCAAAAAAAAAGAAGAGGAAGGAAAGAAGGAAGGTCAAAGTCCCCAGAGCCTCATGGAAAGACACTCATCTTTACAGAGGGAGAGATCCTCTGTAAAGCAGTGGCCTCCACACCTCAGACCATCAGAAGAAAGCTTACAGCCAGGCCTGGCAGTTCATCTTTAACCCCAGAGACTCAAGAGGCTGAGGCTGGAGGATGGCAAGTTCAAGACTTGCCAGGGCTACAGAGTGAGTTCAAGGTGAACATCTTACAAAGACCCCGTCTCAACACGAAAAGCCAAAGACAAAACAGCAGCAGATGAAGCCTGAAGATAGAACTCACCGGTGGCATCCATGACTGTCACGGGCAGGTCCCCTGGTTCCAACCCCAGTACCCGGTGCAGGGGTAGGAAGCGTTTTGGAATCTTCAGTCCTGAGTGCTGTTTGTTTCAGGGATGGTTCTTATTCTTCTATGTGGTTTCTAGAATTTATTGTTTATGATCCTTCTAAGGCTAGCTCTTTGCCAGCTAACTACATGTACAGATTTATTTTGTTTGTTTGTTTGTTTTGTGGGGAGGGTGCACATATGTGTGACCAGCACACATGTAGAGATCAGAGGAAAACCTTCAGGAATAGATTCTGTCCTTCCCCCGTGGGGGGAAGGGGATTCCAAGGGCATCAGGCTTAGTGGCAGGCAAGGCTCCTTACCCCATTAACTATTTTGACTTTTGATTGAATGGTCCTGATTAAGGATGCCTGTCCTAGGATGTCTGTCCTGTTGGCTTTCTGTTGCTGTGATAAACTCCACGACCAACAGCACCTTGGGGAGGAAAGGGTTTATTTCATCTTACAACTCTCAGGTCACACTGATGGAAGTCAGGACAGGAACTCAAACAGGGCAGGAACCTGAAGGCAGGAGCTGATGCAGAGGCCATGGAAGGGTGCTGCTTACTAGCTTGCTCAGCCTGCTTTCTTGTAGAACCCAGGACCAGCAGCCTGTGGATGGCTCCACCCACAGTGGGCAAGCCCTAACACATTAATCATTGATCAAGAAAATGTGCCACGGACTTGTCTACAGACCTGTCTGATGGGGGCAGTTTGTCAGGTGAAGTTTCTTCTTCCCAGTGGTCCTAGCTTGTGTCATGGTGATGAAAACCTAACCTGCAGAGTGCCCATTTTATACAAACCTATCATAAGTTAAGACTCTTTATGAAAAAAGTTAAGGCTTACTTCAAAGCCATTGCTTTGGCTCAAGGTCGACATTCCACAGTATAAAATTATAGAAAAGATCCCTTGTCATTTTAAAATTTTATTATTTATTTTTATTTCATGTATCTGAGCATTTCATGTATTGTCTGCATGTATGTATATATGTACCATGTGCATGCAGTACACATGGAAGCCAGAAGATGGTGTCTGACCCTCCTGGAACTGGAGTTGCAGGCCATTATGGGTGATGTGAACTGAACCAGGTCCTCTGCAAAAGCAGCAAGGGCTCTTAACCTCCTCCAAGCCTTCTCTTCTGCACCACCCCACCCAACCCCTGGTCATTTTTTTTTCTTTTTCTTTCTTTTTTTTTTTTTTCATTTTTTTCTTCTTAAGCATCTGAGTCATTTGTGTGTAGTGTTCTTTCTAAATTTGTTCTGGGTAACAGGAAGTCTTTATCAACCAGGGAATAATGGGAGGTTTACACAGGATGACAGTTTAGATGAAATATCACAGACATGTGGAAGCCTCATAGCTTGGGAGGGGAGTGAATCCAAGAGCAGGAAGTGCAAAGGCCCTGGGGCAGGAGGAGCATTACATGTCAAGGAAAAGGGCAAAGGTCGAAGAGGTTGGAGCCTGGAAAGTGAGTGCTCATCAAACTGGGAAGACGTCAGGTTCTGGGGACCAGGAAGTTTAAGGAAATGGGTGATATCAGATAAAGAAAGCCATTTGCCTCCATACTAGCTGGACTCTTTGGATTATAGGCAAATGGTCATGTATGTAAAGTATAGGAAAGAAAGGATTGGATTGGGAAGATGGTTCAATGGGTAAAGGTGTTTGTTGTCAACCCTGATGACCTGAGTTCAGTCCCCAGGAGAGGAGAGACCCAATTCTCACATGTTGTCTCCTGACCTATGTCCTGGGAACATGTACGGGAAGGCATAAAGTAAATAAAAATGTAAAAAAACAAAGCTTTTGTATCCGTGGGTGCTCACAGGCGTTGGCTGTCTCTCTACCGCCTGTTGGGGTCTCATGGGTATAGCCCACAAGGGAAGCATTAGAATGGATCTGGGGCTACAGGGAGCTGTAGCTCAGTGGGCGTGGCACGGGCGAGAAGGGCTCCACCAGACTGGCTTCTCCTGCCTTTGTTTCCACTATCTGGGAAACAGCGGCCTCACACCCACCCCCGCCAGGAGAAGGGCTGCTTTTCCTGTATTACAGTAGGGATGTGCAGTCCACCTGAGATCTCCCTGTAATGGGACTTTTCGAGAAGCCCTGCCCAAGTCGGTTCCCTGCCCATGCTGATGGACAGCAGCCGCACTACCACATGGTCAGACATTTGGGTGCCTGGTTACACTTTCTAGGAAGGAGAGCCAAGACAGAATTTTCCTTTTTCGTTTGCTTGTTTATTATTATTTATGCGTATGTGTGTGAGGCTGGATGACTGTGTAGCATATACATTCAGGTGCCTCAGAGACCAGAAGAGGGTATCAGAGTCCCTGGAGCCGGAGCTACAGGTGGCTACCATCTTGGAAGATGACCATCTTATCAAGCTCACCTTTTAAAAATTCTTATATGTGCATTGATTACAGTTTCACCATTCATGTATGCACGTGTATTTACACACATGCCAATGATTTTCAGGCTTACCACGGGACATTAAAACTATGATTTCCAATACTTTTAACTATTTATAATACAATTGAAAAATTCAAAATTTAAAAGGTATTTGCTGACCAAGAGAATATTTGTGTCAGTTCCTTCAAGTAATTTATCATTTCTTTAATATACGTTCTCTTAATTACTTTTTATATGCAAAGTAATGGATTTTATTATGGCATTTTCACCCATATGTGTCACTACTATATTCTGTCCTTTTGTGTCCCATGTAAATCCTAAGTCTAAAGTTGTGAATGGGTGTGTGTGTGTGATATATGCAGGTCATGAGTGTAAACTCATTTCTATGATATTTAGTATGGATGTCTGTGTGTGCATGTGCACACATGCACTGCACACCAGAGCACTTATGTGGAGGTCAAAGGACAGATTTCTGTCCGTTCTCTCCTTCCACCGTGTGGCTCCCAGGGCTAGAACTCAGGTCATCAGACTTAACAGCAAGTGCCTTTACCCGCCCGGCCATCTCGCCAGCCCTGTTGCCATCTTTGAAAACCGAAGAACAGCTTTTCCCAGTTTGTTTGGCAGGAAGAAAAGTCCTTGAGGGGCTAGGGCGTCCTAGGTACATTTTGCTCCCGTGGCCTGTGGTTATTTCTGCCCGACAGAGGGCCAGGTTCACTGCTGCTTCCGCTTACACTCAGCAAAGAGAACCTGAAGGAGCGATGGTGCGGATGGGGGGCGAGGAGCATCCTGCAGTTGTGGCCCTGTCCTCGGTCCTTGCCACCTTCCCTCCCTGACTCTCTGGTTCAGATCTGGGATTCCCCTCCAGCTCCATTGAGCAGCCTCAGAAACCAGGTCTGGTGGTGCACACCTTTAATCCCCGCACTGGAGAGGCTGAGGCCACTGGATCTCTGAGTTTGAAGCGAGCTTGGTTTACAGATCGAGTTCCACATCAGCGCAAAACCAAAGTGATATTTTGAAGTGAGCAGATGAGGGGCAGTGAGTTTGCTGGCCCCTCGTCCACAGACAGGTCGGTGAGGGTGTCTGTAGAGGCTCCAGTCAGAGAAAAGCTGCTTCAGGTCACACCCGTGGGCTGTGTCATGTGTGCGTCACCATTTTACAGCTTCCCCACAAACAGAGTAGCAGGCTTTGAGGAAACACCAATACGAATTCTGTTAAATAACCCAAGAGAAAATGCCATTTTCTCCTCTCCTCTTGAGTTTATTGAGCCATGGCCTCCCAGACAAAGTGCCACACCTCAGGTCAAGTCCTAGGGAGACAGAGTTTGTCAAAGCCCCACAGTCCCAGGCAGAAATTGCAGTGAACCTGTAAAAGTGAGCCGAGCCCACAAGGCAGTCAAGAGGAGAAGGACCCAAATCACTGCTGAGTTCATATATATTCTAGACGTGTGACCACGAGGCAGTTCTGTCTGGGAGGAAGCTTCCGTCTAAGTAAAAGCAGTGTCTTAGGGGTGCCGATGTAGTCCCATTCATGAAGTGCTTACCAGCATGCACAGGGCCCCAGGTTCCATCACCAGTACACACTTGTAATCCTGGAATTGGGAGGGCAGAGACAAGAGAGTCCCAGGGGTTTGCTGGCTGGCCTGTCCGACCTCCTAATTCAGTGAGAGACCCTGCCTCAAAAAACAAGGTCGAAAACAATAGAGGAAGACACCACTGTTGACCTCTGGCCTCCGCATGTGCTGACACACATACACAGTAATGCCAGGACATAAGTTTGTGCCTCTCAAGTGATATATTTCACTCTATTATATAAAAACGTAATTCTTTTTTATCCTGTCACCTGCCTGTCATTTTAGTACTCAGGATGCTGAGGCAGGAGGATTGCACAATTTAAGGAAAAGCAAATTTATTGCATATACTATAAGAGGGTGCTGAGCAGGTAGTAGTTGGAGTTCTGCCCACAGAGTGACATCAGTTTTTTAATCTGAGGAAATGTTTCTGGTGTGTTTTAACCATGAACACACATGTAGATTTGTCAGATTAAAATACATGGGCTTAACATGGGCCCCTAATCCCAAAGACATTTCAAAGGACTATTTCATGTGTCGTTGAACAATAGTATTTCATTACTTTTTATTTATTTAATGTGCGTGCACGTGTGTGTGTATACACGTGCGCCGCAGTGTCCCTGTGGAGGTCAGAGGACAACCCACAGGAGTCAATTAAACGCAAGTTTGAGACTGGGTACCAAGTACCACTACCCACTGAGCCTATCTCCTCAGCCCTGATAATAATGTTTGTTTGTTTGTTTGTTTGTTTGTTTGTTTCCGGAGCTGAAGACCAAATCCAGGGCCTTGTGCTTGTTAGGCAAGTGCTCTACCACTGAGCTAAACCCCCAGCCCCCCTGATAATAATATTTTAAAGGTAAATTACCACCAAGACACATATTTGGTCTTGGTAGAGTGTAGCCTGGTGTTTGCCCTTCATCTCACAGAAACATTCTTCAGAGATGTCAGCCCTCCGCTCCTCGTGGGCACAGAGCACGCTCTTACTGCTATTATGTTAACTGACCCTCTCCAGGGCTACTTCTAAATCGTGCCCAGCTCACACAAACTGTGAGCACCATATACAGCGGTTAAACTCTGAGTGTCTGTGACTTGAAGGGACAATGTTCAACAAAGGTGACGTATCCTTGTGTTTGGGCTTCAGGTCTCAGGCCACATCCCCCTTTTTAATTAGCTCATTAAGTTGATTTGGAAACGTCAGCCTATTTTAATCCAATGAGATTGAATGTTTACAAATTTATTTCTTGGGCCTGGGAATGTCGTTTAGTGTTAGTGAAGGGTTGCCCCAAAAGACAAAATACAAGTAAGCCGGATATGGTGGCCACCCCTTTAATCCCAGCACTCAGCAGAGGCAGATGGAGCTCTGTGAGTTCCAGGCCAGCCAGGCTACAGTAGCAAGACCTTGTCTCTAAAGAAGTCAATAAATAAAATGTAAAGCAAGCAGACTTCCTTTCCTGCTACCCTGGGAATGGGTGTGCCCACTGTTAGAATGACTCACAGCCCAATCATTTGCCTCTCTTGTACTAGATTAGAGATGGTAACCTGGTGCCAAACTGACCAGCAAATCTAAGACTTCTCTTAGGAAAAAAACAGAGGGGCCAGTGAGATGGCTCGGTGGGTAGGAGCGTTCGCTGCCAAGCCCGATGACCTGAGTTCAATACCCGAGGCCCACATTGTAGAAGGAGAGAGCTGACTCCTGAAGTTGTCCCTGACCTTACACATGTGCCATAGCATGTATATACACACACATGCACAAACATACATCAGTAATGTAATTCTTTTTTTTTTAAAGATTTATTTATTTATTATGTATACAGAAGAGGGCACCAGATCTCATTATAGATGGTTGTGAGCCACCATGTGGTTGCTGGGAATTGAACTCAGGACCTCTGGAAGAGCAGTCAGTGCTCTTAACCTCTGAGCCATCTCTCCAGCCCAATAAATGTAATTCTTAAACAAGAAAAAAAGGTAAAGCAAAGACACATTATTCATTTTATCGGTTGTATTTAAAGTAAGTTAAAAGTTTGGCCCTCATCTTTGAACTAATTGCTAAAGTGGTATCTTGGCTTTTTTTTTTTTTTTTTCTTTTTCTAAGACAGGTTTCACACTGTGTGTAGCATTTTTAATATATACTTTAGTGAGTTATTTAATGTGTCAATAACAATCAAAAGTGCTGTCAGATTTTAGCTTTCTGAATGTATTCCAATTTCCATACATCTAACACAATAAAAACACCAGTGACTTTTAATTTAATCATCAGGGTCCTAAACCTAAAATAGTCATAATTTTGCTTGTTTGATTGGGGTTTTCTTTCTTGGTTGTTGGTTTTGTTTTTTGAGGCAGAGGCTTACTAACGTAGCCCAGGCTGGCCCCAAACTGCCCTGTTTCCTCGGCCTCCTGAGTGCTGGGGTTGTAGGCATACATCGCCACACCCTGAGTTCTAGTTTTTTATTACACTGTGGCTTCTGCTGCCACTGGCCGTCTTTGCATGTGACGTCACCACCACTTGAAGCGTGGCTGCCGCTGCCCCTTACCCCACGTCCTCTCTCGATGGCCCTGCTGACTTCTCACCAAGGTCACGGCTCGGAGCCCCAGACTTGGTGTCTCTTACGAGGCTGGTGTTGAAAAGTTTCATGCTTTTCTGAACCTGTCGTGTTAAGTAAGTTCAGTTTTAGATGTGGTGAGATTTCATTAGTAAATCCACAGTGATGAGAGGGGCCTTGCAAGAAGCTTAGGCCCACTGCAGGGTCGCCGTCACACGCCAAGCTCTTTTGTCTATGTGCCGCAAGTTCAGACCGCCTGGGAAGTAATACAAATTAATTTAAAAGGATCCTTCAAACGTTTTTTTTCCTAAGTTTCAAAATACCTATGTTAAAGGTTTTTTTTGTTTTTTTAATTATTTCAGGAGTGGGGCGAGGCTCTCACTGTTCTGCCCACAGTGACCTCAAATTTGTAATTTCTCCTACCTCCTGGGTGCTTCAGAGTACAGGTGTGTGTTGGGGGGTGCTGATTATAGGTGTACACAACCTCACCCAGCATTAGTAATGCATTGTTTGTTTATTTATTTATTTATTTATTTATTTATTTATTTATATTTATTTATTTATTTATTATTGTAGCTTTTACATCAAGACCTGGTTATAACATTTTATTTCTCAAAAAAAAGTCTACATATTTTGATTTTTTTGACAATTTCAGATAAATGATATGGTTTTGTATATTCTAAATCTCATTGGTCCTTGCTTTGTCATGAAGGGGGGGCAATTATCTGTTTTTTAAAATTTTCAGGTACTCTTGGAGAAAATGCAAACAAATGGTTTCTCCTAGAACCCTGGGGAATAAGAAATTGATTTCTCCTTCCCCATCTGAGCATGTGCTATTTAAAAATCCCCCACCGTTGAACATGGTTTTGATCTACAAATTGCCAGAGTACTGTTGGGGGGGGGGGGCTGTTTTTAATTTTCTAAAGGTTAACCTCCCAACTGACTGAATGACCAGCTCATCTTGTACAGAGGGGGCATGGCCCTCTGAAAACATTTTTTCCTTTAAAAGTCATTTCAGTTGCATTTAAGGAACATCCATTATCATCCATCCAGGGCATGTTATTTTTTTTTTCTTTCCACGGGGCATTAGAATGAGATTAATCATCTTTGGCCATCAAGAAAGCACAGAACTCGATTAAATCAGTCAAGGACATTAAATACCAGCCTCGCTGAGTCTGCTGGCATACCGATGCCGAGTTGAGGGACCGTTTGTGAAAGTATCATTTGGTTTGGAATTGTACGCCTGTCTCTTTAAATCTAAAAAAAAAAAAAACATGCCCTGGATGAAAAAAAATTGAAGTTCCTTTCAGAAGCTGTAGAGAGAAGGTGCTAGAACTGTGTACGATCATGACTGGAAAGCAGGATCCCTCAGTGACTGCCGAATCTTCCCAGCACAAGACAGAGAGGCGGCTGGCCACAAGCCTCCCCTGATCCCCCCCACCCCACCCCCAGAAGAAGGATGACCCCACCGACCAGCTCACAGATCCAATTCAATTGACAACGCAGCTCTTTCAAGGGAATGAGGCGGAGGCTCGCTTTTATGTTAAAAGCCACCAGTATCCTCCCCGCCAGACACGGACATGACATTTTTAAAGGAATTATCTGGTCACCGCGTTTTAAGCAGACCGTGCTGAAGCGTCGTCCGTCCGCGCCATTCTCTGTCCTCTTCCTTTTTGCTTTTGCATCTATGTGATTCCGGAGGTAAAGGGGGGAAAAAAAGCCTGCCAGGGAGTCAGAAGGCATCCCACGAGCGATCAGCTGACATTCCTAACCGAAGGCTGCAATGTGTTGCTTATTCATTTTATACCGTGGGAGCTGCGGGGACTAGAGAAGCTGAACTATGCATTTCAAACAGCGGTGCTTGTTCAGAAAGAGGGGTGAGAGAGAGGCAGCCGGCGAGGAAAGAGCGCAGCTGGACTTCCTCCTTCTCTTCATCCATTTCTGCAGGATCATGTATTCGTAAGGGATGAGGCGGGCCACGGCGATCCCAGGCCTGAGCCGCGGCCTACCCAGTCAGTTCAGAGCCGGGCCCTCCACTATCGGAACCGAGAGCGCTTTGCCACGATCAAATCCGCGTCTTTGGTAAGCCGATGCTGCTCTCCCCACCTTCCCTTGCCTTCCCCTCCTCCCTGTCTGGCAGCCTCTGGCCCTCCCTGAGCCTCCCTCAGCTTCATGGATGGGAGGAAAAGCAGCCAGGGATGTTGTCTCCCTCCAAATAATTTTATTCATTTTAGGGGGGAAAAAAAATCTGTTGGCATAGCAACCTGATCTGAGATATTTAGCATTGTCTATGGCATAGAAAAAAAAAGCCTCTGTGTGTGTGTGTGTGTGTGTGTGTGTGTGTGTGTGTGTGTGTGCTGTATATGTAAAATATAAGGTTTGGGGGTGAGTTGCTGGCATGACCAATTTTTTTTTAAAGCGATCTGTGTTTTAATCAAAATAAATAATTCTAAAAATATTTTTTAAGGTATGGATGTGTGTAGGGCACTATGCTTCTTTTTATATAGGTGCATGTGTGTCTCTATGATACACACACACACACACACACACACACACACACACACATCAAAAGGTAAAACACGATTTAAAAAATATGTATATATGGTTGCCGGCTACCATCTGTAATTGTAGAAAAATCAGACACTTGCTTCCCAGGGATAGTCCACTGGTTCGTTCTGGTTCATTCATTTATTTATTGCAATGGTGGTAGTGGCCGAGCTTCCCCCATTTAACCCCTGAAGAATTTCCTGAGAGCCATAAAGCGAGGAGGGCTTTGTAGGGGAGGCTGGCAGCAGCTGTGGGAGCCGAGGGGCTGTCGGATTCCTCAGCATTTTTACTACTGCGAATGTGATTGCCGGGTGCCCTTGTAGTAGCAAAAGGGGTGTGCGCAGGAAGACTTAGTTTTCATGCCTCCTCCCCTTGGCCCCCCACGCGTGCGCGTGCGCGCTCTCACACACACACACACACACACACACACACACACACACACACATCTCTCCCTCTCTCTCTCTCCATTTCATCCTTAGCATTTGGAACTCTCTTTCAGCCTTTCCACCTGAATCTCACTTCTCCGGCAGGAAAATTATTGAAATATTAGTTGTTTTGCCCAAATGGATGTTAGAGGTCACATGAGCGGGAAGAGTTACTGTACACTGCTTGGCCGTTACATCCAGAACCCATGATGACATCATCTGAGGCCGACCCAGAAATAATCGGTTTTTTCTTGTCCTATTTTTCAAACCTGATTTCTACTTTTATCCCCCCCCCCCACACCCCACCAAGTCCTTTTTTAAAGGCTCCAGTGATGTTTGAGATTTAGAAGGCATTATAATCTTTGAAAGAGCAAATGGGAGGAAAATGGAGACGATAGCAGCAGTCTATTGCTCATGCCCACTCCATGTCAGGGGAGAAAAAAAAAAAAAATCACACAGTTTAACGTAGTCTGTTCATAAAGAATCCCACTCCCGAGTTCTTTGATGCTGAAGTTTCTTGTAACCTCTTTAATGGGCAATTTTTCATCTGAAAGGAACACCCTGCCGTGTGACGGAGATCTCAAAATGTCCACTCTGTGGCTGCTAATGCTTGGCAAGCATCTCCAAAAACACGCCTGTGAATCCGCTAGAACATGGTGGGGCTGTCCATAGTTGCCTCCGTGCCACGGTGTCTGACAAGAAAACTGTGACTACTCACCACAGGCTCCCGTGGGGCTCGTCCCTTGAACCCCCACCTGCTCTCGGAGGAGTGGGAAGAGAGGCCATGGGGAGCCCTCGCAGCAGGGGCAGGCTGCAGGGAGGTGAACCCTAGCCCCAGCAGTTCCACCCATTGTGGGACAGGTTTTCTCCGCTTTCCCTCAAGCCACGCCCTCCTTCCCACATCATATATTCATGACTCTCTCCTCCCGCCCTTCATTACTACAGCCATGCTGGTGTAGTCTCATGCCGGCCTCTGAAAACTCCCTCCGGGGGGCCGCTCAGCGTGGGCTCCAGCCACCACAGCCGCCTTCTCAGTGGCTAATAGAAGCCGCTCCCCTGCCAGGCCACTTCAGGCTATGGGCAGAGCCCTTGGAAGCCTCCCTGGATGCTCCAGGCTCCAGAGTAACCCACCCCACCCCACCCCACCCCACCCCCAGTGCAGGAAACTGCTGTGGTCCATCCCTCTGGTGGAATTCGGATGTGTCGAAAGGTCTCTGTTCCGATCCTGACCTAGAGACCGAGAAGCCTGGGTTTGGGTGGGGCGGCAGCTGGCGCTCTAGGCACATAGACCAGTGGCATACCCTCTCCAGACGGGATGCTGTCCGAGTCATGATGGTATCCTTGGAAGTTCTTCTGAGTAGCTGGCAAATTTTGAGGGAGACAAATAAAGGAATGAAGGGAAGAATGGAGTGTGGCATTGGATGGTTGTGTCTGTGTCCCATTTGGGGCGATCTAACTATTGCCACGGCTATGTTCATGTATATTATCAAGTACTTCAATCCTGCCCCTCACCACATGGTTGCAGACACTCAACCCAAGGACTGCCCATGCCATGACACTAGAATAGTGGGAAGAAGTGTGCGGTTTTAGAAAATGGATCACATATCCCATTTTTTTTCCCATAGATCCCAGTTCAAGTGGAAAGGACTAAGGTAGTGTAAACAGCATTTCATTAAGCGCAGGGTCAGGGGACAGCGGGTACCTCTCATCGGTAGTCAAGCCCCTGGTCAAACTGACAGTTGATGGCAACACTAGATTGATGGGTTGGTGTGTCAACCATGGCTTCATGGGCTGGTTTGGATTGTACCCTTTCTCCGTGGTTCCCCTCTGGTGGCTGCTGACGAGTCACAGAGATCTATCTGGAGGTGACTAGCAAAGAGCACAGACAGAAACACGCAAGCTCACTCTTCCATTGTGAGCTCAGTAAATGCTGAGAACGTTTTTCACTTGACTTGCCAACCCACGCCAGCACTTACCACTTCTCAGATGTGTCTCATGAACCCACCTTCTCCACACAAACCTAAAGGAGGCCCTCGCTGGACACTGCCTCCTCTCACTCAGTATGGCTCTCTGTGTTGTGTCTCTGAATGAGGTGTGCGATGGCCATGAGCTGTGGGCTCTTGCTCCTGGGTGTG
>CABHPP010148675.1:4428-18006 GCA_902168425.1 Peromyscus attwateri
GAGATCAAAAGATCCTGGCAATGAACTGACAGCTTCAGGATGCTGCCCTATAACAAAACTGACAGGACTCAATTTCCTGTTGCTTCTAAAATAAGAGAAAGCCTTCACAGTGTCTACTCAAGGATAGTTTTCAAACTCCAGACAACTCTAATGTAGGCAGTATCTGCCAAAACTGTAGATTTCCTCAGCCATCAACTGACTTTGTGCAATTATCCTAGTATTGGTGGTGGGCCAGTGCATAAAGTAGAAGAGCCTCGATTGTAGATCAAGGACACTCCTTCCTGAAGACCTGCCCATGGACAGATTTGGCTCTTGAATCGCCATCTTCTTGTGCTGTTTTGAATAAAATGCCCACATAGACTTGGACATCTGAACATATGCATGTCCCCAGTTAGTGACAGTATTTGGGTTCATCCCAGGTAATGACACTTGGGTATATTTAGGAGATGCAGCCTTGCTCAAGGTGGTGGTCTTTGAGTTTACAGACTCCTACCATTTTGAGTGTGGAGTGTTTCCTGCCTGCAGTTTTGAGGTGTCAGCTCTCAGCTGCGTTTTAAGCAACCTGCCCCATCCACTCTTCATATTTTTGGGCACAGTCCAAAAGGGTAAGGATATCCCAAAGTGAGAGGCAAGCACAGCCCACTACCTGAAGTCTTACAGGTTTAGTTAAGGGTAATCTTTTAGCGTCTGATCAACTGAGCATGTCCTGTTGCCTCTGAACAAAGTCATAGCCAAGTGCTCTCTCCTGGCAGAATCTTGGAGACCTTAGTTTCAATCATTCAGCCTCTTCCCATGAGCCATTTTTTGAAGGAACTGCATACACCCTAGCACAGCTCACTTCTTCTAGGACAGTTAGCTTTTCCAACATGCCACCTTTGGATATAGGGGGACATTCTTAGGTCTCACTAAATCTGGAAGTCAGCATCAAGAGATACCACTAAACCCCTTTAAATACACTTGTATATATGTTATGTATCCCAAGTTGGATGTGATGAGCCATCCTATCATGGGAGGTTTGAGATTCTTGAAAGCAGACTGAGGCCTCCTTTCCCAAACTCCAGCATATTTAAGTGTCCAACAATACCCCTAAAGTTCCAGATGTGTTTCCCTGCCCCATGTGCTTCTATTAAACAAGGGAGAAAAAATGCCACTCTAGCCAGGCAGTAAAATTGTGTCCTTAAAAGGACTGAGGGCAGGGGGAAAGCCATTTCCTACAGAGCTTACTAGGGTCTGTCCCACGATTCAAAAATGCCTATAGTGAGAAAGCTCATCCTTGGTACAGGACAACAGCACCAGCTGCCTTGGACTCTCCATTTTGAACTCCATCTGACTGCCTCAGCTTCCCCAGGAACCCCCTTGGAATCTCATAAGCATACTTTTAAGTGAGGACACTTGGAATTCTTCTTGAGAAAGTACAGCCAACTTGCAAACCGTGGAACTGGAGCAGTGTTGGTTGCAATATTCTAAGTTCGGTGCTTTCATGCCTGCCTTGAGCCAATGCTCCAAGCTACTTAAGGTCAATTTCTGTGGAAATAAACTCTCTGCCCATCCTGAAACAATTCTTATACCACAAAGACAAGACAACCTGAGCAAGCTGGCCAAGGAGCTGTGCTTTACCCCACTAGAGTGCTATGATATCAGTGGCAAAGTACTTGTAGACACATTTGACCAAATTTGTCCCAAGCAAAAAGCAATCCAAGACAGTCTCTTGACTACAAGCTTCTACTGACAATGTTTTCAGGTCTCTCTCTGACTGGGAGAGCAGACATTGTCTTTGCTGACAATAAATTGTGGAAGGTTGCTGCTTGGTAATGAGATATAGAAGCCTAGTGTGGGAAATGGATGAAAACGTCTCTAGGATCAGTGTGGGTTGAAACTGTTCCCCAGAGAGATCCGTAACCATGAATAGCTGTACCCTTCTGTCCATTGCATGTAATCAATATGCTGTGTTTAAGGGTTACTGCTGTGTCTCCTTCAAAACACACAGCCCACTCCTTCCAGCATTTCTCTTGCATTTCTATTAAAAAAATAAACACAGCTCTAGTTTATGGATTAAGCCTATGTGTGAAAGCCATAATGGTGACTAGTATTGGTGTTCCATGTAGCAAGATATCAGATGCCAATTCTAAGTGCATGAGTCAATATATTGACTGTGATGGGCACAGTACTCAACCTCTTGGACTCCAAGTCTGCAAAGCCCTATGAAGTTTCTTCCACCTGAAGGCAGTACAGTCAGGATTAATATACCATAGTCCGGCCAGGGGCCAAATTCCAGAGGTCAGTCTCTCCCTTTCCTCAAGACCTTGGGAAGTTTTAAATGGACCAACCAACAGAATTGCAACAAACCCCTGACACTTGCAGGCACTGAAGTGGGATGTCAAACTGTTGTCACTGAAATGGACATCAGGGGCCAGGCACCCAGATACACAGCAAGCCACAGAAGAAGTAAAGAAAGGTATACAGAATAGAGAAGGTAAAAGCCAGGAGGCAAAAGGTAGATGGCATGACTTAGAAAGTGGCAGAAAAATATCAAAGCTAAGCTGGGCATCCATTAGAATGAGTCAACCTGCATGTATTTGAGAGACGGTTGCCAGGTTCCCCCCAACCTCAAAAGTCAAGGGAAAAAAAATTAAAAAAACAGTAACTACATCCTTTGATCTGTCTTAAAGGGGACAAAGAGATAGTACTCTATTGGGAGAGAAAGGGGGACAATCAACATGAGGTGAAAGGAACGTTACAAGGAGAGAAGCAGAAAGCAGTTCAGGAGAAGACTGAGCACTCCCCAGTCTTGCACTTGCTCCAACTTCCAGGTCTACTTCAGTATGACTGCAGGAATCCCTCACGTGTCAGAGCTGGGCATGAGACCCTAGTCCTAGGCTGTGCACAGTCAAACTGCTGGAAGAAAGCATCTTGTTTCAGTGACAAGATTAGATATGTCAGAACCATGAGTGTTTATGTTCCACTTCTCAGAGCCTAATAAGAACCTCCAAGCCATTTCCCCAGAATCAACAAAAGACAGACTCATCCCTAAGGGCAGAATGAAAGGCTCTTCCCTGGAGCACATTGAGAAACATGCACAGAGTTGTGCTAGAGGGTATCACAAATACCATCAGTAGGCAAGATTCTGAAGAGCTGGAAGAGGAGCACATTGGAATCTGGGTTACTGGGGAAGCACTGTCTCCAGCATCTTTATGTAATATAAATGGTATGATGTTCTAATAGTCTGCCTTACAGAGTGGCTCAGGGGCTAGAAGAAGCACTTGGAGACCCTGTGCATCACTTACGGCCACCTCTCACAATCAGACTAGGATAGGATTAGAAAAATTCAACCACAGCAAGTACAAATCAAGAGAGATCAATAACAAATATTAATGATTTTCAAAGACTGCTGGGAGAGATTAACAGGATACAGTCCACAATTGGATTACCTGCTCAAGAGCTAAGTAATTTATTTCAAACCCTACCAGGCAAGTAAGGACTTAAATAGTCCAGTTGTGTCTGGCAGAAAATTGTCTCTGGTAGAAAAGAAATTACAAGTTGCAAATATGGATCACTTGGAGACATAGCTTGATTATATTTTAGTTACTTTAGCTTCTACTCATTTCCTACAGGAGTTCTCATGCAGAGAGAAAGTATCTTAGAATGGCTATTTTTAGCACATGTAAAAAGTTTAAGACCTGTGTAGAAAAGTTTTCTGAATTGATGCTGAAAGGATAATGAGACTTCATCAAATTGCAGGAACAGACAGCAGAAATAGTACCTTTTGCTAATGCAGAAATTGCCTCATTATGAGAAATGAACATTGGCAAAGAGCTTGCAATAAGTTCTTGGGAGAGATTAACAACATATCCCAAAACAAAGAGACTTCAGCCTATAAAAAGAACTAATTGGATTTCCCCTCATATAGTAAAAGGGAAACCAATTCTTAGAGCCTCTACATTCTATACAGACAAATCAATCAGGAAAAGTGGGTTATAATTCATGAAGTAAGTAAAGTGAGTCAAAGTCAGAACAAGGATGTGGCTGAAGATGCCTTGCCTTTCCCCTTGCCTCTGAGTTGATTTATCCTGTTGCTCTGTCAGAACCAGCTTTGAATGTCTTCTATTGTGGACTCATGGCTAGAGAGTTCTCCAAGAGTCTTTCAGGTTCTCTGTGACAGTTTAACACTGCTGAGGCCCCCAGCCTCACAGACTCCAATCTGAGTGACAGCTGCTGTGGGAATACTCCAAATGCTTAACAACCTCCAAAACCCAGCAACTTCTGGCTTCTCAGCTCTTCAGATGTGATTCAGCCACTGTTGCTATTTTGATGAAAACTGACTTAATCCTTGAATAGCATATCTACTCATCCCGTTGTTTCTGCTTGTCTAGAGAATCCTTATACAAAATGCAGTGCACTCAAGTTGCAGCACCAAGCTGAACCATCATATAGAATTCTAGGTATTCTAACTATAGGTAGAAAAACTTTGACACTATCAACCTCACAATCTAGAATCATCTAGGAAGGATGTTCTAGGAACTTGTGGGAGACTATATAGATCAAGGCAGAATGTCTAAGGTATTTTCTTAATGTAGGTAGACAATCTGAACTGCAAGTAGCACCATACCCTAGGAATAGTATCTAGGTTTGGGGTCCTGAAAATTTCAAGATAGAAAATGGTAGAGCACTAAGCAAGCACATATGGATTACTTGGCATTACTCTGCTTAAACATAGATATACATGTATATGACTGGCTTCATCAACCAAACTCCTGCCTCTGTCACTTCCATGCTATAATAGACTGTACCACGGAACTGTGAGATAAGACCTCTCCCTGTCCCAGCTTCAGTTGCTTTTGTTCTGAGTGTTTTATCATACAATGGGAAATAAAGACTAATGGAAGAAGTTGCTTCTTCCTGTTTTCTTCAAGTGAGTGATTCAGTTGATTGGGGCTGTTCACACACACACACACTCAGCATAGTCTAATTGTTCTTGTTATGGGTACAGACAGGTCATCTGAACTCTTGCCTAGAACACACTGTTCCTAGTGCAGAAAAGGCAAGAAATACAAGACCCATGACTTTCCAAGGGGGTATCTTCTCTACAATTGGTGTGGAAGGGTGGTGAGAATTCATAGAATCCATGGGAGTGATGAGGGCCCAAGGTTGTTAAGGATCTCGGTCTTCTTAGGAATGAAGTTCTTGCTTATTCCACCATTTAAACCAATTCACTGATTATTCTTGTCATTGTCATACAAACTAGTCACTTGGGAAGATGGGAACCTGAAGAACTTCTCAGATCAGATTAGCCAGTGGACACATCTGTAGGAGATTGTCTTGACTGATGTGAAGGGCCCAGCCCACTATGGATGGCAGCATCCCTAAGTAGATGAGCCTCAACTAGATCAGAAAGCCAGCTAAAACAGACCAGACAGGAAGATAGTAAGCAGTTTTTCCCAAGTGCTTTCTGACCCAGCTTCCTGCCCTGTTTTCCTTCAGTGATTGACTGTGACACCAAAGTACAAGTGAAGTAACCCAGACTTCCTTGCTTAAGTTTCTTTTGACTGTACTGGTTTTGTTACAGCAACAGATTACACTAAAACCATGAAAGTGCGAGCCATAATGGTCCTTCCACATACCAGCAACAGCAGATGAGACGAACTGCTCGTCACAAGTGAACATAGTCATGTGATTTAATCCTTTATGATAAAATCTTTCAAGACCCTTATCAGCAGGACACAGACACTACATATCTGTTGATAAGAAAAATATAAAAATCAAGGAACAGTGTCTTTGAGACACCCTCACGAACATTGTGTCCCTCTGGTATTAGCTGCAGGATCCCTTCTCAGGTTTACACCAAATGGCCTACTTATCCTCTGACATCCACAGACAGCAAAGGCCATGTACCTCCTCTCAACTTCTCCAACCAGAAGCCACTCCTGACCAGTGTAAAAGTGGACACTTCCAGACAGACTGGAACTAACAGCCCATCAGTACCAAAAACAATCCCAGAGAGTAACTGGAGGGACAGTCTGAAGTCATCTCTCCACACAAATGACTGCTTGGTTAGATGAGCCATAGGCATTTTATTCTTACATCCCAATGCCTAAGTAAAGACTACTTAGCCCCCTCAAAGGAATCCAAATAGCTAGCTTAAACCATCATGCCCTACTGAATCTTAGATCAGCTTTCAAAAACAAGCAGCTGTCCCTAGAATCACTTCTTCCCAAGTGAAGCCAGCCTGTTCCAGATACTCCCCATGGCCAAAGTGGAAGCAATGACATTAGCCATTTCTAAGCACACAGAAACAATTCTCCCTTTGGGGTGACTTCCAACTCATGTGATGGAGATCAAAAGATACCTGCAAGGTACTGACAGCTTCAGGATGCTGCCCTATGAGAAAACTAATAGGAACCCAATTTTCCTAATGCTTCCAAAATGAGACAAAGCCATCGCAGTGTCTACTCAAGGATAGTTTTCAAACTCCAGAAAACACAAACCTAAGTGAGACCTGCTGAACCTGTAGATTGACCCAGCCATCAACTGACTATGAACAATTATCCTAGTATTGGTGGTGGGCCAGTGCACAAAGTTGAGGAGCCTCCACTGTAGAGCAGGGACACTCCTTCCTGAAGACCTGCCCGTGGACAGCTCTGGCTCCGAGCCTCCAACTTCTTGTGCTGGTTGGAATGAAATGCCCCCATAGACTTGGACATCTGAATACAAGCATGTCCCCAGTTAGTGACACTATTTGGGTATATTTATATATTTGGGAGATGCAGCCTTGATCAAGGTGGTGGTCTTTACACTCAAAGACTCCTACCATTTTGAGTATAGACTGTTTCCTTCCTGCAGTTTGGAGGTGTGAGCTATCAGCTGCCATTTAAGCAGCCTGCTGCCTCCACTCTTCACATTCGTGGGCACAGTTCAACAGGTTCAGAGGATTTCCTGAAGTGAGAGGCAAGCACAGCCAGGCCAGTCCACTATCTGAATGCTTAGAATTTCAGTCTAGGGTACTCTAGAGTCTGATCATTTGGGCAAGTCCTCTGGCCTCTGACCAAAGTTAGAGCCAACTGCTCCCTCCTGTCAGAATCCTGGAAACCTTAATTCATCCTCTTTTCATGAGCCACCTTTGGAGGGACTGCAGACTCCGTAGCACAGCTCTCCTCTGCTAAGACAGCTTCTCCAACATGCCATCTGTGGATACCGGAGGACATTCTTACCTTTCAAGAAATATGGGAGTCAGCATCAAGAGACACCACTAAAGCCCTTTAAGAACACATGTGTATATGTTATATATCTACAGGTGGATGTGAAGAAGCATCCTGTCGTGTGGTTTGAGATGCTTGAAAGCAGACTCTGGGGCCATCCTTTCCCAGACTCAAGCACATTTTCAAGTGTCCAATACCCCTAAAAAGTTCCAGATTTCTTCCCCTGCCCCATGTGGTTCTATTAAACAGAAGAGAAAAAATATCAATGCAGCCTGGCAGTAAGATGTGCCCGTAAAAAGAGTTGCTGACGGCGATGAGCCATTTCCAAAAGAGGTTACTAGTGTTTGTCCCAAGATCCAAAAAGGCCCACACTGAGAAAGCTCATCCACGGAAGAGGACAGGAGGACCCGCTGCCTGTGACTCTCCATTTTGAACTCCATCTGACTGCCTCAGCTCCCCCAGGCTGTCCCTGGATTCTCATAAGCACACTGAAGTGAAGTGTGTCTTAAGCCACTTGGAATTCCTGAGTGCCAGCCACCTTGCCAACCCTGGATCTGGAGCAGTGTTGGCAGGAAGATTCTGAGTTCAGTGCTTCATGCCTGCCCTCCCTCAGCCAATGCTCCCAGCTCCTCCTCAAGCTTAATTTCTATGAAAATAAACTCTGTCTGTCCTGAAACACCTTCTGATCTACACATCAACACTGAGCAAGCTGGCCCAGGACCTGTATCCGGCCCCTCTGAAGAGCAATGACATCCATGGCAAAGCACTTGTCGAGAGATTTCACCAACTTTGCAAATCTGTCCCAAACTCTTGGATATAATAAGGTCGAAAAGAAAACCCAAGACAATCCCTCTTTTGTTACAATCTGCCATAAATGCTTTCATTCCTGTATTTATGACAAAGAGTACACATTTCCTTGCAAACAACAAATTGTGGAAGGTTGCTGTGCTTGATACTGAGATATGGAAGCCTACTGTAGAGGGTGGAAAAAAATCCTCCCTGGGATTATTGCAGTTTGAGACTGTGCCCCACCGAGACCCCCTACCATCAGTAGAGGCACCCTACCTGCTGTCCATTGCATATAATCAGAGTGCTATGTTTCTGGGTTGTTGGTGTGTCTCCTTCAGAGCACACAGCCCTCTCATTCCCAGCATTTCAAATCTATTTCTATTAAAAAAAAAAAAACATACCTCCAGTTTATGGTTTAAGCCTGTGTGTAACAGCTATAATGGTGACTAGTGTTTGGGTCCCATGTAGAGACATATCAGAAGCATATTCTAAGTGCCTGAGTCAATATATTGACTTATGGGCACAGTACTCAGCCTCTTGGACTCCAAGTCAGCAAAGCCCTGTGAAGCTTCTTCTACTAGAGGGCAGCATAGAGTTCAGTTTAATATACCATAATCCTACTGGGGGCCAAATTCCAGATGGTCAGTGTCTCCCTTCCCACCCTCAGAAATTTTCAATGGACCAGCCAACAGAATTGCAACAGTCCTCTGACACTTTCAGGCACTGATGTAGAATGTCAAAGTGTTGTCACTGAAATGGACATCAGGGTCCAGGCACCAGGTACACAGCAAGCCACAGAAGTAAAGAAAGGCACATAGAATAGAGAAGATAAAAGCCAGGAGACAAAAGGTAGATGGCATAACTTAAAAGGTGGCAGGAAATTACCGAAGTTAAGCTGGGCTTCCATAAGAATGAATAAACCTGCATGTATTTATGTGGGAGAAGGGTGATGGCCCCCCCCAAAAGTGTCAAGGAATAAAAATTTAAAAAAAAAAAAAAACAGTAACTACATCCTTTGATCTGTTTTAAAGGGGACAAGGAGACAGTTGCAATCCACATGAAATGAGAGGAACATTACAAGGAAAGCAGCAGAAAGCAGCTCAGGAGAGGACTGAGCAGTCCACAGCCTTGCACTTGCTCCACCTGCCAGGTTTACTTCAGTATGACTGCAGGAATCCCTCAAGAGTCAGAGCTGGGCATGAGACCCTGGTCTCAGGCTGTGCACAGTCAAACAGCTAGAAGAAAGCATCTTGTTTCAGTGACAAGATTGGATATGTCAGAACCTGAGCACTTACGTTTCACTTCTTACAGTCTGATAAGAACCTCTGAGCCAATTCCCCAGAATCAACAAACAAGACAGACTCATCCCTAAGGGCAGACCAGACAGACTCTTCTTACAGATTGTGTTGGGATCAGTCTCTTATGCTCCATACCATAGCTCCACAAGAGCCCAACATTCATCATGCCACCTGATTGCCCAGAGTAGACACGGTACTGTCAGTGATGGTGGCCATTATACCACCTGTTTGGCACGACCATTCTAATGCCACCAAAGGTAGGAAAACTAATGAGGACTCCTGAGACCGAGTGTCCTCGGAAAACATTTCAGGGAGAGCACTCGGAGGCCTCACAGATTTTGAGGGCATCCAGCCACAGTGTGGCAGAACTGTCTACCAACACGGGCATGGATGCAGAGAGTAGAATTATTGGATTACATCTTCCTTGGGAACTCCAAGCTTAGAAACATGGCAACCAAGAGTACCAGAAGCAAAGTTTGGTGGCCCTGACTCTCAGAGCTCACAGGCTTCATCCTCCTGGGAAAGTTACAGCCCTAGATCTTCTAGCTCTTGGGCTTTATCTTTATGGGGGAATTACAGTCATAGAATACATGGGCTGTCAGGCTATATCTTCATGTGGTAGTTACATGCCCACTTGATCCACTACTCTGAGTGGATCATAATGGCTATTACATCCCCTGGTCCTTTGGCTCTCTGGTCTTTTTCCTCACAGTGGGAGCTACATCCCAGATTTTCTATAGCCTTCAGGTCTTCATCCTCATTGAGTTATGCCTCCAGATCCCCTGGGCTCTCAACATTGACACTGACTCAATTGCTCCCATCAGCATCCCTCTTCTCAGCATACAGGGCCCTTAGATAGGACTTGGGCTCCATGCTGTATGATCTACTTTCAGTAATAAACCTAATCTTAACGTGGAGGTTCCTGGTCCCACGACCCCAACCAATTCTGAACTTAACAACGAGATTTAGGTCTGTAACAGACAATGGTGCTGCTAATTTTAGGTCACTTTTTAACATGAGGTGCCAAGAAGCAATGCAAAGGTGTTGGATCCATTTCCTGTGTACAATACACACACTTGGTAATCTCTAGGAATCTGGACATTTATATAATTAACACTGCATTGTGCACTGAAACATTTAGTATAAGTGCAACTCCTGTCTTCTTACAGTTTTTCTAAGTTTAGTAGGAGAAACTTAGTTATTTGATCCAATACAGTGTAGAATTCCATAGAAAAACGTGTAACAAATTCATGCCTAAACATCATTATAGCGTTCTTTGCCCACTAGCAAGGACACTTATCAAAGGTATATTCAGGCAGCCACACTTCAGGAGACAGAAGGCAAGAATATTAGAGTGGGGCAGAATTAATAAATCTTGAATCCTGATACAAAATCCTGCCATTCTTAATGTATTTTGTATTAAATCTTGATGACAAGATAGGAGGCAAAAGACAGTGACATCACTAAACTAGCAGTTGATGGTGCACTGGTTGGAGCTTCCTTCCCCAGACAGTAAAAATAACACACTTTCATGAAGTTTAAGACACCACCCACCATGCTTCTACATGTTACCGTGAATCCAGAGTCACTGCTCCATCACTGAGGATTTCATTAGACTACTGACCAATAAGAAACACACATATTAGGTGGTTGAATGCGGCCTGAGGACAAGTTAGAAAATGTCCATCTCCTAAGAGTCAGTTCTGCTGTATCAGTGGCCTTGGCCTATGAGAACACACACACTCTGCAGTGGGTGGCAAGCTGCTATTCCTTGTACAGTACAGAAAGCAGGTAGCCTGTGCTCAATCAAGCTTTTATTCCAGCAGTAACAAACTCACACATATTTGGGTGCTCAGACCCATTTACTAAGTGATCCATAAACTGTAGGTCAAAGTGGAATCCAGAACAAGCCAGAGTGGACTTGACGGCTGGTGCAAGCTGCCCTGCCCCTTGGCCTTATGCAACAGAAAAGCTCACTTCCCGGGATTGTTATTAATAAACATAAGTTACATGGAACATTATGCAGTCACAGTAAGAAAACCATACTCTAGATACCCAGGGCACCAGAGAAATTCCATTCCCCATTATCAAAAAGAAAGGATTTCTGGTTCCGGATGACTACTGGGTCACAGAAATTGAGCTGTCCATGGCACCCCACATCATGAAGCAGTTGATGGTTCAGATAAAAACTCAACTTGTGAGATTTTTTTCACCTTTTCACAACGTTAGACAAGCATCACAGTTAACTCTGAAGTCTCAAAAAAGCAGCATTGTAGGAAATGTTTCAAAACTCCACAACATTCACTTCCTGATTCTCTAAGCATTCTAGAACCCACCACAGCTATTATTAGTGCTTCTGGTGAACCCAGGGGACATGGCTCCAGAGTTGGGATGCAGATATCTGCATTCCATCAGCACTAGTCCATAGAAAGTCACTGAGTTACAGCGTGTTCAAAGGCCTGGAAATACATGAGGATGGGACTCTCAGGGCATAGAATCTCTGGCACTATTTTGTCCTTCAAATGAAAAAGTAACATTGTCACAACTTGATCAGACTCACCCAAGACTCAAGCACTGCAAATAATTTACTCAGATAGGAGAAGCACAAGTTGGGAGACAGCCATCCCCAAAGATGTCTTTCTGCATCAGTGGCCTGTGCATAAGAGAACACTCAGAGGTGGGCAGTGGCTATGTCTTGCATGGGCTCACAGTAAACAGGTGGCCTGATGCTTATTCTCTGTGTATACAGCAGAAACCAGCATTATTGGCTACTACAGCGACAGGACACAAGGCTGGAGGTAACATTTCAAAAGCAGCGTCATGGTGGTGGAGTACAGGCTAGCAGAGGGGATTTTCCTTTAAAAACGAGGGAGAGTGAAACTGTCCAGGCCAATTTCACCTGTTAAGGTACTATATGCCACGACTAATGTTGCTACCACTTCAAATGATTTAACTCCAGTACAGTCAGTGCCAAGCTCAAAGAAGTGTTTTCCATTCCTCTACATGGCCGCATTGGCCATTTTTGGACAAAGTTGGCTTCCTCAGTTTCTTGTAACCAAAGGAGGGCCAGGGTTAAGTTGTCACAGGACACACACATCTTTAGTAAATATCCTAGGTTCAGAAGCTTCCCCTCTCTTCTCCCTAAGTCCTTCAAACATTCAAACCCCAAACACATCATCCCATGCAAGGTCAGACCAGACATCCACTTCAGTGGCTTTGAAGTGACAAAAGCATAGGAATCATCAATAACCATGGACTCTACCTGTTACCTGCCTCAACCACCAAGCCAGAAGACTCTGTCAGCTCAGAATTCTGAAGGAGGAGATCATAGGGGATGTAAGAGGGTGCTACAAGAAGGCAGAGTGGTTTTTTTTAATTCAAGTACGTTAAACTTCACTGTGTTACTATGGAGAACTCTGCAGGAGTGACCCTACTGTGTTACTATGGAGAACATCTGCAGGAGTGACCCCACTGTGTTACTATGGAGAACATCTGCAGGAGTGGCCCACTCGTCATCATTCCCAAGGACCCACTCACATGACAGATAGTTCCGCCCTCAGAAATTTCAAGACCAGTATCTCTAACCCTGAAGAACACAAAACTTCAAACTATTTCTGCTCAGGGACAATTATAGTTCCTTATGTCCCAGGACCAACAGGCACAAGGTACAGTCAGGTTCTTCTCAGAGGTGTGGACTTTCTCCAGGCAAATCTGTGCCTGATGAGCCACAGCTGGGGCAGGAAGAGGGCTTGGCCCACAAGTGACCCCTCGGACACTCCATTTCCGATTCTGATGGTAATGGACAGGAGAATCCTACAACTCCCAACTCAGAGGAGCATGGTTGTCAGGCGAAGAGACTTTTCAGGAGAAATGTCTAATGTGTGCTACCTGGAAATCCACCCACATTAACAAAAGCACCAAGTGTAGGATGGAGCTGGAGGGATGTCATCAGAGTGGATGTTGCAGACAATAGAGAGACCAGTGAAAATGGCTGTGAGTAGTCTATCCCTTTACAGACCCTAACTCCTAGCCCTCTCACAAGAGAGCAGGCTGAACTGTGGAGAACTAATTTTCAAATGTGAAGAAATAGATCCCGTGTAGCTGAAAGAATGGATTGTAGTTAACTATACTGAATGCTCTATAAGCTTGATACATACATTTGCACATCACTCACTGTAGAAGAGGTTGAGTTGTTACAGATCCAGAGCCAAATTATCTTGTTAATGAAATGGATGACTGTTAAGTAGCTTTAGCCCCATTAAGTAGCTTTACATTGCCCACCTCTGTAGGAAATATTC
>CABHPP010148676.1:12110-41463 GCA_902168425.1 Peromyscus attwateri
GCAAGGCTTAGACAGGAGCTAAGGGGCAGCACAGGAATTCTCACTCACTCAAAGGCTACTCGAGGCATCATTGATTATGAATCTACCAAAAGCCACAAGGGAGGCCTGGTATTAGCATCCATGCCCACACTTGATCCTTCCACACCCCTGGACACCTGACAGCATCATTCCCACTTCACAGATAGGAATGGTTTCCCTTTGAAAGACGGAGGACCTTGTCACCATGTTAGGGAGGAATCTGATGTGGGGGAACACGGTTGGTCCACTTCCTGTATTCACTGCTCCAGTCTCAGCCAGCCTTCTTTCTGGAGAGTTCCTCCATCGAAGTCCCCCAGCTCCTGCCTGAGCTTTGTCCCCCGGTCTGAATGCAATCAAGGATGTTGCCACTTTCATCCTGTAATGCTAGCCCTTGGAGGAGCAGCATGGTGAATCTCCAGCCTGTCGGCTGTGGCATAAGCCATCCCTGACAGCTACATGTCAGCTGCATGTCTGATGAGCATGTCCTCTAAGTCTTCCACCCATTCACAGTTAGACGTGTCTAACTGGAGAAGAGTTCAGGGCAAGGCCATGGGGACAGTGTCAAAGACTCTACTTCCAGCATGACAGTAATCCGGTATCAACATGTGGGGAAAATAAAGCAACCTGATAGCATCCAGTCTCCAAGCCTCCGTGAGAACCTTTATCAAACACCCTGCAGTGATCAAGATTCCTCACATACCCCGAAGTCCTTAATCCCGTGTCTTCCCAGCCTTCTCAGCCCCCTCTATCCCCAAGAAAAATAAGATCGGCTCTTTCTTGTTTATTTTAGAAAACTCCATGGTCACAGAGCAGGGACATTCTCAGAACTCAGACCAAGCAATTCCCTTGCTTAAAACCACCTTGTGGATTCTCATTACTCACAGGATAAAATCCAAACCCCTTTATGATCCCCGGGACACTACACAAATTGGCCCCATCTCCCATTCCTTCCACCCCGTTGATCTTTTATCTGTTCCTTGAAATGCCAAGCTCATTCCTGTAACAAAGGGCTCTTGCATTTCCTGTAGAATGAATGATCTGTGTAACCCCCTGGATTGCTCCTTGCCTGGCTCCTCTGCAACATTCAGGTGTCAATTCAGGTGCCATAGTCTCCAAGTGGCCTTTCCATCTGAATTTTATTCTTTTAAAGAATTTTTTAAAAAGATTTATGTATTTATTATGTATACAGTGTTTTGCCTGCATGCATGTCTGCACACCAGAAGAGGGCACCAGATCTCATTACAGATGGTTGTGAGCCACCATGTGGTACTGAGAATTGAACTCAGGACCTCTGGAAGAGCATCCAGTGCTCATAACCTCTGAGCCATCTCTCCAGCCCTCTGTCTGATTTTTAAAGAAATGTTCCACCCTCTCTTGCTAGGCATGCTCTATGGGAGTCTCCATCCGTCTGTTTCTTTCATGGCATCTGCCTCTATCTAGTGATTATTATTATTATTATTATTATTATTACTTTATTATTATTATTAAAAAGATGGTACTTTCCCATCATATACACTCCATGAATGCAGGGACTCTATCTTGGTCATCACACAGGCCTTGGAGCCTAGAACAGCACCTGGGACAAAGCTCCAGCTAGGCAAGGATTTGTTGACTAAATGTATGAATGAACTCTCTTGTCTCTGTCCCCTGCTGTAATTTCTCTTCCCTTCTCCTGGCCAAGAATTATGCCAGTTTCTTCTGCTTGTTGCAACCTGCCTGGCTTTGCACTCAGTTCTGGTCTGGCTGACATTCTCTTAGGCTAATCAGAAGACACCCCTCCCGCCCCCCACTGCCAACTCCTGCTCCTGCTTAGCCTGATCCCTGGTAGGCACAGGTGAGGCCTTTCATCAGCTGCCCACACTCCCTGACTGGCTGGTATGGAGACTGGGAGATGCAAACCCTCAGGGAGACAACACTGATTCTCTGCAGTCAGCTGGGGTTTCATGGGAACATTTTCTAAACACCACCTAACTTTGCTAAGTTCAAAGATAAGCATATTTCTTGGAATCCACCAGAAAATTGTGTGTGTGTGTGTGTGTGTGTGTGTGTGTGTGTGTGTGTGTCAGAGAGACAGAGAGAAAGAGATATTCTTTTAGTTACATATGCATATGCCCCCATCCCTTGTGTAGACCATCATCAATGCCACAGGTCTACATTAGATGGTTTCCTTGATCACTTTCCTTTTTTTTTTTTTTTTTTTTTTTTGAGGCAGGGCCTCTCATTGAACCTGGAGCTCATCAGTTTAGCTAGACTGACTGTCCAATGAGCTTGGGGAATCTGCCTGCCCTGCCCCACCCCCCACCCCTAGGATTACAGATGCACATTGCCATACCCAGCATTTATTTATTTGAGTGCCAGTAATCTGAACTCAAGTCCTTCTTGCACAGAGCACTTTACTCATGGAACCATCTCACCAGCCCCTAGGATTCCCCCTGAGTTTTACTAGTCCTGGCACCCCTCTCCTGGTGTCCACTCTCTCCTTTGGGTTGATAACGGCCTTAAAATCTACCAGGCTCTAGTTAGTGAATCCTTCCAGGAAGGCAACTAACTCCTGGGCTCCTGACAAAGGAATCAAGTCGGAAGCCATGCCAAGGTTGCTAGCCCCTCTGCTTCACCAACCTCTGAAAATGACAACTGTGTGCTTGCGGTTCCAATGCTGTGTTATTTCTGCATTTGCAATGTACAGAATTGTGTAAAAATAAAGGCTACTAACGGCCTGGCACCCCTTCCCAGTGTAATGACTAAGCAAGCATGTTCTTAGCTCCCCAGCAGCAGTTCTGTGTGCATGATAACACAGAGCAAACATGAAAACTGCTACTCGGCTGAGCCAAACAACAGGAAAATGCAAGCAGGAAATTGTTAGCGCCGAAGGAGGACACCAAGACAAATATGTTCTTCCAGGTATGGCATCTTAGACCAATGACAAACACATCACCCAGGCCAAGTGTCCTGGCCACATGACTGAAGCAAGTCGAAGGCGTGGAGTCACACACAGACTCGGGCTTGAACTGTGGTCCATCTGCAAACTGACCTCTGACCTCATGGTTCTGTATCTACCTGGTGGGGTACAGCATGGTAGAACACTTAAGAGGTAAGTTCCTGGAGGGAGGCAGAAACTAGTCTCGACTCCCCACCACTTCCCAGAGGCCAGATCTTTTAGCCTCATATCTAAGCCATAGGTCCTATTTATGCAAATTGACTAAGTGTTAGCATTTATTACATGACACCACTCTGAGCTTTCCCTACCATAGCCTCAGTGGGGTAGTATGATGATCCTATGAAACATTTCTACTTTATCATGCTTTTATCAAATCCTTTATCAAATCCGTTAATAGCTGCTTCTCTTCAGGATTCTGTTAAGAAGCAAAGACTTAAAATGTGCTTGGGGCTGGGCGGTAGGGGCACACACCTTTAATCCCAGCATTTGGGAGGCAGAGGCAGGCAGATCTCTGTGTTCAAGGACAGTCTGGTCTACAGAGAGTTCCAGGACAATTGGGACTACAGGAGAAACCCTGTGTTGAAAAAACCAAAACCAAAACAACAACAAAAAGCTAATTAAGAGCCAATCTCTAAGCCTAGCTTAAGTCACACATCCTGTGTTCCGGTACAGCCTGGTGATTCCATCTGACTCTAGTCCACCAGCACCTTCCCCAATCTTCAGACCTGTCCTGGGTTGTGCATATATGTTCAGACTCAGTCTCGTAGGTCTGCCTGTACTGTTCCCAACCTCCAGGCTTGGTCCCAGGCACATATCCCAGCCTGATGAGTCTGCCTGAGGCTAACATTTCCATACCATACCCAACCTCCAGGACTAGCCTGGGATACACATGTGTGTCCCAGCCCAACCTGGGGTGTCTTGGGAACCTTGCCCACCCACACTATCCCCAACCTTCAAGCCTAGTCTCAGACTCACCGTCACAACCAGTGAAAGAAAGAAATCCACATCCCCAGGTCTTATCACATACACAAACAGTGTGAAAAGCCAAGACAGAACATCCCATGAAGTCCACCAATCGCATATAAATGTTCTCTAATGAGAATTCCCTGGTTGAACTCTAAAACACAGAAGAACTTCCAAGAACAATCATAAACTTTGTCAAATAACTCAAATTTAAAGAGGAGAGAACAAACCAGCTCAGTGAACTTCATGAGAACAGCAGCACATGCCTGAATGAGGTCCAAGAAAACAAAAACATATGGCAGAATGAAATATCTAAGACAACTCAAGGCTTGAAAACTGAATTCAGTAGAGAAATATTGAAGAAAACTCAAGCTGAAATGAAGATGAAATTAAAAAAAAAAAAAAAAAAAAAAAAAAAAACCCTGAACAACCCAATTAGAAAATTCAGGGCTTGGCCTACAGAAGGCCACGGTGAGCATTTGTTGAAGAAATCAAACAATGAACGAACAGGTGCTGTCCCACAGTCAGAGCAATGGAGTCAGCGGTAAACCCGAAGCCCCCATTCTGAGGCTGAGGAATCCTCTAAGTCCAAATTTAAAATTCATTAAATGACAACTAAACAAGATTCTGGAGTTTGACTCTAGAGAGAATGATTGATTTCTGGCAAAAAAAAAAAAAAAAAACTTTCTCTCCACTTTTTTTAAATGTCTTCATTGTTCAACCAAGAACCCAAACCAAAATTCCGGGTTCTGCCTCCATGTCTCCGGCTCCATGTCTCCGGCTCCATGTCTCCGGCTCCATGTCTCCAGCTCCATGTCTCCGGCTCACTCAAACTGCAGAGGGAAGCCCATCTGCTCACTCCTTACAAGTAGAATGGATCAAGTAGAAAACAGAATATCAAGATTTGAAGTTAAAGTAAAGGAATTAGACCACACAAGCAAAGAAGAAAGGAGGAGGAGGAGGGAAGGAAGAGAAGGACGAAGAAATAGAAGAAGTAGGCAGGAACTGTGGGACATGAAAAGACCCAAATAGTCAAAATAGGTATAGATGAAGGAGAAGAATGCCAGACCTGTTACCTAGACCATATCTTCAACAGGTCCATAAGAGAAAACTTCTCCAAATTAAGGAAAGACACAGCCATTCAGATACAAGGAGCACACAGAATATCAAATAGTCAAGACCAGAAAAGAAACTGCCCATGGCATGCCACAGTTAAAACACTAAATATTCAAAACAATGTGTGGGTACGGAAAGATGCAAGAGAAAAAAACACACATCACATAGAAAGGAAAGCCCACTAGAATAACATAATTCCTTAATGGAAACTTTAAAATCCAGAGGAGCCTGGAGTGATGTACTGCAAGTTCTGAAAGACCACAGATGTCAATCTAGACTACTGTACCCAAGGGCCCCAGGCAAGGAGAGGCCTCCCTGGAGAGATAGGGGCTCTTGCACCTAGCATGAATTTTCCCCAAGGGAGACCCATCCTAGCTAGGGTTGAAGATGGTGATGTTTCTGGCTTTTCTGCTTATATGGAATCAGAGGCCAACATTCTGTTCCCATGACACACATATCACACCATCCAGGGTGGCCTCTGACCACTGGGCAGGGAATCGGGGCAGCTAGCTCATCAAAGTTGCCTATCTTCCTCCATCTTCTCCTGCTCAGGTCCAGTACTCACCGAATTACTGGGTCTCCTCTCCCCATACACTATACAGCCATGCCCACACATCAGTTATGCACACACTCACGCATCCATGCACATAGAGGTATGCCCCAGAGACATGTGCAGGCACACAACCATGTACACACACCATAGTGAAGCACATACACTACATGTATACCACAGGCATGTACACATATACACAAACTGCAGCCATGCACCCATGCACATGCATACATACATACATGTACCCCAAAGCCACACACACACACACACACACACACACACACACACACACACACACACCATAACCTCTTGCTTACAAACCAAGGTTGAGTCCACCTCTCTGGCCACCAAGAGACCCAGACCACTTCTCTGTTTAGAGGTGGTGTCCAGTAGTCATCTAGGCAGGCTGTGTCCCCAAGGTACCTGGAACCCTGCTGAGCTGCCAGCTATTACTTTTCTGGTAGTGAGTCCGGGGTGTAAGGAAGGTCTTGAAAAAGCTTTGGTCTCCCAGCTCTCCCTCTCCCCACCAGTCCTCCTCCCCTCTCCAGGCCTCAGCAGGATTAAGTGAGATGATGAATTCCAAAGCGCTTGGTAAATTGTAAGGAGCACTATGCAAATGTTAGCGCTTCTGACTGAGAGGCAGCAGGGTGAGCCGGAGAGTCAGACCTGGTGGCAGCCTCTGGAGTCCCGCAGGCCAGGTTCATACATAGCCTGAGCACCATGTCACCAGTGCTGCCCAAGGTGTAAAATCATTGAGACCTCATTTCTTCAGCTGCTAAGTGGGGACAGGATGGTGACACCATCCCGGTCAAAGGTAAGCAACACTATAAAATCGCTCTGCTCCCAGCATGCCAAGCCTGTTTATCACATTTCTCAGCAAAGGTCTTCACACCCAGAGGAGTCCATTTCCAAGAACGTCCCAGTAACGCATGGTGGGCTCGGTAAATATCAGCCTCCTTCTTGCCTGCAGTGCTTTTCTTTGAAACTCCTCCTTCTCAACCCATCATCCTGAGATTTCTCACCCTGTCAGCCTGGGATTTCTCACCTTTGACCCCTAGAGTGCTCTGGAAGTGTCTAAAAGCGGTAGAACACTGGTTTCTATTGCAGGTTCCAGGGCACTGGGGTGTGGTCTCAAGTATAAACATTTATAGTGGGTCTTCCTTCTTAGACACAGTCTGGATGTATGACTTCTCCTCTAGATTCTTTACAGCAGTCCTGGGACTATCAGCAAGTGGAAGTGAGACACGCCCCTCCACACCATGCCCCTTCCTTGAGTCCTCCTGAGGGGAACAAGTGTTGAGAGGGGCCAAGGCCTGAGAGAGCTGGGTTTGGAGAATGAGGGACTCAGTGAGCTGGGGAATGAGACAGGAAATGCTGGGAATAAATACAGCAATAAAGGAGCTTCGGCTGGGAGCTACTGAGTGATTCTTATTGTTCAAATTATCTTTAAAACTTTTCATTTGAATCTGTTTAATAAGGGAAGGCTTACCCCAAGGAAGAGGTATTTTTTTAATGTGACTTGGGAGCTGAATTGGAAAGAACGTTGCAACAAAGATATTAAAAAGGGGATTAAACCAAACCACTGGTGGCCCATCTCTGCGGGCTCCCACAACCTGCGACATAGCTCCTGAAACCATAAAATTAAATTACAAAGGGGGACACGGGAAGTGGGAAGCGGGACGTTAATCATGATCCGTCTTCCTTCCCTGCTCATGGCTCCTGGTGTTAAGCAGACACAGAAGGCTGTTGGGAAGGGTGTCTGCTGTCCAGTGAGCTCAGGTACTGAAGGTCCCTCAGGACTCCTATCTTATCTCAGCTCCCTTCCAGCTGGCCAGGTTGCCTAACCTGACCTCCAACATCATCCCAGTCACAAAATGAGAGTAATAGTGACCATCTACATGGAAAGGTTGCTTGGAAAAAGAAATGAGTACATTGACTTCTGAAGCCCTTGCACATACAAGCTGCTCAAGAGCATGCGAGCTCCCTTTTATGTAGCCTAAGGCAGAAGGACAAAACCTGCTGTGTCTTGGCTTGCATGATATTCTCTCCCTACATGCCTCAATGCTCTCTCTGATGGCTGTGACCCTTTGCTTGGATCCTAGCCACCTCTAGGCCTCGCTCTTCTCAAGGTGGCATTTTAATAGCTCATCCATCATTCACTTCCTCCCTCATTCATACATACTGCATAATCATGAAGTGCCAGGAACTTGGCTGGACACTGGAAGACAAAGATGAGTAAGATATAACCCCTGTCCTTAAGGAACCCCACAGTGCAGTGCTAGAGGGGACCACTGCCGCAAGGCAGTGTACAATATGTGTCAGGTGACCATCACCTCATCAGAACATCAAGACTCCCATACTAGGACGGGGCTGACAGGCATGCTTCTGGCCAACAGGCAATAAGAGTACTGGCTCTAATTTGGTTCTTCAATCCCATCACTGTTAAAAGACTACACCACCCTGGCCCTGGTGCCAGGGACACATTTGTCTTTTGTGGTAATCGCTTTTGCTTTCTCTTGTTAGATAACAGAAGTTACAAAAGTCTCTGGCTCCCGAGAATCTCTTTCCCTTGCTTGAGTAGTTTCCTTCAGCTTGACTCATGAGACATCAAACCTCCTCTCCACCCTGCACTCTTGTGCTGTCATTTCAGCTTTGCTAATATCATCATTGATGGTGAAGGTGAGGATGGTGGTGGTGAGGAGGAGGAAGAGGAATGGTAATCGTGATGGCAACAATGATGGTGGTGTGATGATGATGATGGTGGCGTGATGATAATGCTGATAGTGATGATGTCGACAATAATTGGGATAATGGTGGTGATGATGGTGACAGTAGTGACAATGATGATGATGATGAGATGATGATGATGATGATGATGATGATGATGATGATTGTGCTGGTGATGACAATGGTGATGATGGTAACAGCCACGGGGGTGATGATGATGACAATGATGGTGCTGATGCTGATAGTGGTGATGATATGATACTGGTAAGGACTGTGCTGATGATGATGATAACAATGATGATGATCATGATGGATGATGATAGTAACAGCCATGACGATCACAGTGATGGCAATGGCAATGATGATGACAATGGTTATGGTGGTGTTGTGATGATGGTGAGAGCAGTGATAATGATGACAGTGAGGAACATGGAGCTTTTTTTTAATCTTATTCCAGGTGCCATTTGGCATCACATTCATTACTCCATCAACACAACCTTTGAGGGTAGTGACTATAGCCTTTCTCCATTTTTCAGATGAGGGCAAGGGGAGGAAGCTTAGGGATAGTATATTTTCCAGGTCCCCAGTTTAATCCCCAGTATCAGAGAGACAGAATGAGGTGATAGAGAAAATGGTGTACTACCTCCCATTTCTACGACCAGGTTGGAATTCAACAGATAAACAGGAAAAGAGCATTCCTGATAGTTGAGTAGCCTGAGTAGAGGCAAGGCCATTGCATGCCTGCTGGTGCTCATCTTAGATTACAGAACACTGAAAGAGGACAGCAACATGTATGCCTAGAGATACTACACAGAGTTACTACACAGACTACACAGACTCCCGACTGCCAAACCAAAAGAACAGAGGCCAATGTGAGATGTTCAGGCAGGGCTGTTGACAAGCTTCAGGAGGATAAAGCCGGGCAGGGGTGGGGGGTGGGGGGATGGAGAGGTGGGGGGTGGGGGTGGAGGACCCCTTGCAGGGAGAGGAAGCAAATGCACAAGAACAGCAGCGGCAGAAGCGATGACTCAAAGGCCAAGATGGAAGGAGCTGGAAGAGAAAGGCCAGGGGCTCTGGAGCCTCTGGATCCCCAGTTCGTGCAACTACTTAATAACAGCAGTAGAAAGAATTGCCCTGTTAGAAGAATTGTTCAAACAAGGCAGCTCCTTGGTTTCCCAGGTCTCTCTGGCTTGCCCTGTGTGGAAGACTGCTGTAAGCAAGGATCTCCTGGAACAAATGAACTTTAGTGCAAAGCACCAGGCTGCCCTGCCCGGCTCATTCCCAATTTTGTTTTGTTTGGATGTTGAATGTCATGTGCTTAGTTCATGGGACAAGCAAGGATGGGGGCGGCACAATGTCAACATTGTGGGGGTGAACAGGTTCTGAGACCTGGAATAGGGGGGCTCAGGAGGGAGGCACACCTGTTTATGGATCCCAACCTGCAGCCCACAGGGACCCTGACATCATTCTCCAACTATTGAGAGACCTGGGGATATGTGTTCCAGCAGCAGCGTGCCCAACTGCCTTCCCCAGACTCTCAAAGAGGTGTTGACTCCTGGAGGGGAAGAAAGCATGGCTTATCACTTTAGATAGCAAAGATGCCCAGAACTGCCTGGAATGGGAGGCATGTGTCAGGATGGGCCTCCATGTGTGGATCTTGTTAGTTTTATTCTCATCTCCAGGCTCCATGCTTTCAAGATAATAGTCAAAGACAATGTGTGTCTGAAGCGATTTCTCTAGCAAAGTAAATCCACTCAATTGCTTAATAACGATAGTAGAAAGAATTGCCCTGTTGGGAGAGTCATTCAAACAAGGCAGTGAGTGCCTTGGCTTCTCAAGTCATTCTGGCTTACCCTGTGTAGATTGGTTTGAGCAAGGGTCCTACTGGAACAAGTGGGAGTCAGTAGCGCAAAGCACCAGGCTGCTGGGCTCCTTCTGATTTTGCTTTTGGTTTTGCTTGCATTTTGAATGCTTAATACAGATTTCTTCCTGCAGACTTATCTTTCTGCTAGACTTGACAGGACACTCAGGAAAGCCTTTGACCTCTGCAAACCAGGTTCAACCCGATTTGACAAGCTCACGTACCCAGGGAGGGTCTGGAAGCAGTCAAGGAGGCTGATCACAGGATCATTTCCCACTCCCACTCTCTCACAGTACACTCCATCCTTTGGAAGCTCCCATCCTTCCCTAAACTTGCTGAATTCTTTCCACAAGCTCTGTTTCTCCATCCTCAAGACGAGGGACACATTTAATTTGGGAAGCCTTGACAGCGAAACTACTGTTAATTATGACACCGTCTTCTACCATGGAACTGTACCCACATCATCTGCTACAGTCACAGTGCAGGGGTGCCCAATCTATCTTGAAAGCCTTCTCTAAGTCTTAATCATGTGCTCCCTCATTAGCATGCTTATTGTCTTACATCATCCATTGTCTTTTGCAAGACACTGAAGCTCCATGAAAGATGTCAGGGCCTGTCTCCTCTTTCTGTCACAGAATAATGTTTCACCAACACATTAGATTGAAAACAGTTAAATGCACACTAAATGTTTCCTGGATATTTCTGCTGTCTGATGAATCTGTGTCCCACCCTATTCACTGGACTGGCAACTCTTCAAGGGAAGAGGTTTTTCCCTTCTTAGCCCTGTATCCCTGTGGCCCAGCACTGGGGCCTCATCTATAGAAGGCTAAGCATTCATTGAAGGAATCAAAACAGAAATGAATGAACAAATACTATTCTGTAGTCAGAGCAATGGAGTCAAGAGAAAACCCAAAGCCCCCATTCTGAGGCTGAGGAATTTTATTAGTGATGCTGTGGCGAATGAATGAATATGTAATCCTGGAATATGAGTCAGTAAGTGGCTTGCCACAATTCTCTAAGCCCGAATTTAAGACTAATTAAAAGATAACTGAGCAGGATTCTGGAGTTTAATTGACTCTAGACAGAACTATTGATTTCTTGCCAAAACCCATTTCTCCCCACTTCTTCCCCACCTCTTTAAATGACACCATTGTTCAACCCCAAGGTAAAAACCCTGCATTCTGTCTCTTTGTCTCGGTGTGCCCAAGCCATCATCAGGGTCCCTGGATCCCGCATGCTGCACATGGAACCCTCTGCTCCTTCCATCTGTGGCACAGCCACCATGGTCCAAAGACTATCCCATGTGGGCCTCAGCTGGTCTACTGTAGCACCTTCCCAGAGACCTCTGACTTCTCTCACACACCCTAAGCCATCCCTGTGCAGAAACTGACGGGATCTCTGAAGACCTCCCGGAGTGTGCCACCACATAATATGCACTAGACCTCAGCTCTACGCGGTGTCACTTGGGGGGTCTCTTAAGACCTGACCAGCCGGACTTGGGTGTCAACTGGCACTATGTCCCCATCCCTCCTGAATGACCTTCCAGACACATTCTCTTTCCCAGAGCTCATATCATCCTCTCAGGGTCCTTGCGCTTGCTGTGTCTCCTGTCCTCCACCCAGATGCTTCCTCCAGGATTGTCAGACTACCAGCTGCATACTGGCATCGGAGACTCAGCTCCTCAGCGTCTACATTCAGACGATTGGGTCTCTTGCTGTTTCTTTGTTGGGTGTTGCTTCCACTGCCACACTTGTTGCTAGCTGATATCATCTCACCTCTTTTATGTGCTTATCACTGGTCTCCCCCAATGAGAATACCTTCACATTTTGAGGTTATCACAGATTTTTTTTTTGGTTTAAATTTTACTTATTTTCTGTTATTTTATCTAGCTCAAAAGATTTGTCCCCCATCACTTAGCCCTGCACTGGGCACACAGTAGCTACTTGATAAATATTGTTTGATTGAGTAAAGGAACTCCTATGTACCTATAGCGCAAACACAGCATGAAAAGGAATGTGACTGTGGTGCCAATCATCACTAACAGGAATATATAATGCAGCAAGGGGGGATACCACCCACATATCTGCACTTGGTTCTGGGGCCCCCATTGCCATGAGCACGAACAGGAAGCCAATGCACGAGTCAGTTAAAGAGTAAAAGAAAACTAGGGGTATTCATCTTGCAAAGCCAAAAAGTCCTGGGAGGGGTTTGCTGTTGTCTTTTACCATCTAAGGCTTTACAGAGACAGGAGAAAGTAATTCAGGAGCCCCAAGAACAGAATATCCATCACTTAGTTTGTTGGGAACAGATTTCAGCTCTAGGGAAACCAAGCCCCTTTGAGAGAGTTGACAGCTTCAGACATGGCACTCCTCCATCTGAGAGAGGGTGTGAACGACTGCTTGGCAAGGACATCACGGAAGTGACTCAGGTAGCTCAGGATGGCCTCCAAGACCTCGTGTCAAGGTTTCTGAGACACTTAGGGACAGGGTCAAGAAACTTCTTTTGGGATCTAGAGAGATGGCTTAGTGGTGAAGAGCACCAGGTATTCTTCGAGAGGACCCAGCTTCTATCTGCAGTACCCATATCGAAGTTTACAACCGTCTGTAACTCCAGATTGAGGCGACCAATGCCCTCTTCTGGTCTCTTAGGGCACCAGGCACGCATGTGGTGCACAGACATACACACAAATAATTTGAAAACTTTTAAAGTTTGTGAATAACAAGATTCAAGAACTTGCTTTGCTATCCTGAAAAGAGATACTACCAAGAACTTGCTTAGCCAATCTGAAAAGAGGCACTACCTAACCAAACTCTACAGATTAGGCAGGGAAAAGATTGATAGGCGGGTGTCTCATGGCCTGAACACCCTGGTGTGCTCTCTAGTTTTAAAGTCCACCCATGATCACTCAGAACATGGGGTTCCCAGGTAATGTGACTGTGCAGAGATGCCTCGTGTTCTAGGGGAAGATGACTGCCCTGGTCACAGCTGGGCCAAGGTGGTCCAGTACTTCATTTCTGAAATTCTACCCTTTCTTAAGAGTAGCACCTCAGACCTCAGGCATAGAAAGGAACTTCTTCAACCCTCAGCCTACTCCTCTGTGACAAAGTATTTTAACATCTGGGAGGCTGTGAGTTTGAGCTCATCCTGGGATGTATAATGGCTTCCAGACCAGTCTGGCCTGCATAGTGAGATCCTGTCTCAAGATAACAAATAAATGAGAATGAATTTCATTTAGCAGTGTGTGTGTGTGTGTGTGGGGTAACTGAAACAAGAATGGCATAGTTTGATAATTATAGAAATTTAGAACTATAGACTCTCAATACCCTAATTTATTTTGGGGGTTCTCAAATTTGTATGGTGAAAACAAAATGAGTTTGAAAAGATACCTATTCCTGCAAAAATTGCAAGGTTTAACAGAAATTATAACTCTTGTTATTAGAAGGGATTTATCAATCCTAATTCCTAGCAGGACCATTGAACAATTCTGAGTTGTCACCTCCAGCAACCCCTGCCATCACCCCCACTTGGCAGATGAGTAAACCAAAGCTCAGATCCATCATACAGTCACAGGTTCTGTAGCCCGCACAGGGCTGAACCTGGTTGTCTGGCTCCAGCAGCATGGCCGGCTTTCATTTCAAGAAGCATTCATTCACTGTATTCTGCCAGGTAGGTGGACAGCCACACAATCGTGATGTGGTTTCTTCATCTAAGTCGGTGGCTCCTCAGGTCTCCTCTCACTCTCTGAACTCTTTCAAATGCAACCAGACTTAGAACTCCAGTTAGCAAAACCAACAAAAGCCAGAACAGCTCTGGCTGGGGTCTGTGTGGGGCCCGGTAAATGGCCCACTTGACTCCAGGGTGGCCATCTGAAGGACCCTTGGGTCTTGGAGCACCACATGAGAACTCTAGATGAAAGCCAACAGTGGTAACTCTCCCACGCCCCAAACTCGATGAATTACATATTAAGGCAGCCTTGTTTGTAAAATGCATCTTTCGTTTCTTTGTTTCCCATCACATTCGACCCTCGTTATCGACTCTGAGTTGGACAAGGCAGGACACATCATCCTCAATTTGCAGATGAGGAAATCAAGGCCAAATGGAGTGAATCAGCCGGCCAAAGGTAGGCCAGTTCAATTTCCGGCCAAGTGTGGACTGGACGCAGAGTCTGTCTCCATGAATTTGGTGCAACCTGGCAGAGAAGGGGCTATCTACTGGAAATTGCTGCTGACCTTTGATCCAGAAAGTGGACAATCAGCTCCTTGGCCACTGAGAGAGCTGAGTACAGCCCCAAGGTTTCCTGTGCCAAGGCGCTGCCCCAGAGCAGATGGCAATGGACAGGACAGAGGAGCTCAGTGCCACTCAACAGACTAGCCACAGGATTCTGGCTATAGAAACGCCATTTCCGCCATTTCCATCGGCGGGTCCCGCTGAGCACAGGGCAGAGGAGGCAGAAGCAGCCAGCATGCCTCCTACCTTCATCTGCATCGAGCAAAGGAGCTTGCAAAGGGACTGCAGCAAGTGACGACCTAAGCATCTGCTCTACTTCGCTTTCCCTCTCAGCTATTGCTTAGAGAGCCCTGAAACCTGAGGCAGCCGATAAATGCCTGAATGGTTCCCCCATCTCTGAACCGAGTAGGAGCATGTGTTGGGGACAGACAACACTTAATTATCACTTAGTCTTTAATTAGCACTTAATTATTAACACTTAATCCATCTGTAAAATGGGGACACTAATACCTGTTTCATAGGGATGCTGGGAGGATTAATTAACGCTCACAGCCTACTTTGAAGATGCAGAGCCTTGAAAGAGTACTCAGCAGTGACATTAATCACTGCAGCGGATGCACTCCTTTTCCTAATGAGATCCCTTCTTCCTCTCTGCCCCTTCCTCGCCTTTCCAATATCCAGCCCCAACAATATCTTCTCAACTTTTCCCTAGTACAGAAACACTTAGCACTGTGTTTCCCAGACATGGGATTTCCCATCCCGGAAACCGGCTATTTACAGCCATCTTCCCGCACTTTAATTTTCTATTATGTCCTCTGAATATGTCAATGCCTTCCCAGTAAATATTTTGATGTGCGCTCTTGCAGTAGCTCTGTGGATGCTGAATGGGACAGCTGCTTTCTGTATTAGGGGATTCCAGATGTGGTTTCCAACCACCAGACTCATCTGTGCCAATGCCTGAACTTTTCCTGCAAGAGGGGAAAGATCATCCAGTTGCCTCTGGAGACAGTGATATAACCCCTAATCTTGGTGAGAATGCTTTTGTAAGGACCCCAGATCTTCATCTTAGTTGCCTATGCTTTTAGAATGAAAAATGTCTCCTTAGCAGCTAGAAACTGCCAGTAAAGGTCTGTTCCCTCGCGCTGAAACTTCAGAACCTTGGCCAGCTCCCTCCTCCAAACTGCCCATGCTAAGGATTATGGGGATGGAGAAAATGTATGTAGAGCTTAACACCGCGCCAGATCGTTCAACCTGAAGTCAGACTGCATTCCCCCTCCCTTTATTTCTTGATAATCAACCAAACAGGGTACTACTCACTCTTCCTGGAAGCTGACAGTCGCAGTCATTGGTGCGGAGAGTTTCTCCAGCGAGGTCCTGGGCTGCAGGGATTCCGGCAAGCCCTGAACTCTCTTCCAGATGTCATGACAAATCTTGTCTAGGCTATCCTGGGGTGTGTCCTGGTGGATCCAGACATATCTGGGGAATGGCCCCAGGGCGGAGGGACGCTTGGCCACCAGGGCCGAGGATGGAGGGAGCCCATTTCCACTAGCCATCCTCTTTCTCTCTTTCCGGAAGCCCCTCTGTCCACCCAGGGCTGGGAGACAAAGGGACTGTCCACCACCAGCCCTCATTCACCAGAAAGGGAGCTGAGGACTGGGCCTGGGAAGTAGTCAGTTCTGGCTGGCTGTTGCTGCAGCCAAGGGGTGGGTTTCAGAGGCCTTTGGTTTGGGTAGGGATGAGGAGTAGGGGGCAACTTTCTTTTGGGGAGGGGAGGCTTATGTTGACTTGCTTTTATTTGCTCTTTCCTGACTTTTGCCCCCCTCCCCCTCTCCCTTAGAAGAAAATATTTAAAAGTCAACAAAAACCAGTAACTTAGTAACCGTGGAATGCCCCGGAACTCAGGAACCAAGCGCCTGGGCGGGCAGAATGACATCTGGGAACGGCTGGAGGGGAGGACTGACTCTCCCCACAGAACCCGGCACTCCCCCGTTGCGACACCCCTGTGACACCTTTCAGGGCCTGGGACTCAGCCCATTCTCGCCCGTCAAGCCACCTAGAGGGTTGAGTAAGGGCTGGGCACTGTACTAGACTGGGTGGGGGCAGGCCATGGGACTGTCACCTCCCACCTTCCCAGAGATCCGGTGCACACGGAGGGCTAACGGCCCCCGCCCACCGCAGGTCCTGGCTTTAGCTCTCCCGGCTGCCCCCCTTCGTCCCTCTCTCTCTGCTGCTGCTGCTGCTGCTGCTCTGCCTCCCTAGAAAGAAATTTTCAATGCGGTGTTGTGCTGGCAGTCAGCCTGGCCCAGGTCCCCAGCGGACACCTGTGGCGCTTCTGCGCAGAGCTGAGACCCAGCACCGCAGGGGTCCCAACCCTTAAAACGGCGCCGATTGGGCAGGGCGGGCTCGGGCGGGGGCCAGCAGATTTGCGTGCCGAGTAGCTCCCACACCCCTGCCGTCGAGAGCTGGGATTCTTTCTGTGGGTTCAAGCGCAACGGCTCGGCCGCTGGGTGCGCGGGGGCACGGGCCGGGCGTTCGTACCCAAGGATCTCAGGTGGAGTGGGGGAGGGGTGCAGCTGGGAAGACCCCAGGAAGCCTCCCTTTTGAAGTAAGTCCAAGTGAAACAGTGTCTCTACCCCACCAATGAATACAAACTTCAGAGCCTGCGACGGTGGGGGACTTGCCCCTCGGTCCTCCGGCTTTAAGCCTAACTGCCGAATGCCAAGGGCTGAGCTCAAACCCTATCCTATTCAAGCTAAAGAGTTTAGTACTACTTTTTATTCGGCATACACGGTGGGGGGAAACTGAGTCTCCAAGTCCTAAAAGGTTGTGTCCAGAGTTCAAGAGGGAAGACTGGAATTCAAAAGCTCCGGACTCTAGACCTGATCTAGTGCCCTGGGCTCCCAAGCCTATCCCAGCGCTGGGACATAGAGACAGGCAGAGGTGGAAAAAACAAACAAAAACAAAAACAAAAACAAAACTCTGCTCACTCACTCTTTACTAGGGATAGATAGTCCCCATCCCCACCGTGGCTTCTCCTTATAAACGTGCACAGCACCTTGCCATGCAGTCCCAGTTCCTGGTCTCCTATCCACCCCACCCCCCACCCACAAAGCAGTGGTTACTCCTCCAAGGGTTCACCCTGGGAAGAACGAGCAGGAGTTGGAGGAAGAAAGAATGGAGGCAGATTGAGACAGCCCGGAGCAGCCAGTCTCAGTGAACTGACACTCTACTCCTTAGCTGTGTGACCTGAATCCGTCTTCGTTTTTCTCCACTACTCACGGACCTTTCTGTACCAGGTAAGTTGCTGGGCGCTGGAGAAGCAAGATGATGGAGAAAGATCTGCTGACTCCTTTCACAGAGCCATCTTCTGACTGAGGGAGGTGTATTATTAACTCAAAAAGCCAGAAGCAGTGACCACAGATAGACCAAAGAGCTGCTGCAAAGCAGCCGATTTTGAAGACTGAATGTCTGAGCTGGGTGTGGTGGCACACACCTGTAATCCCAGCATTTGGGAGGCTGAGGCAGGAGGATCTCAAGTTCCAGGCTAGCCTGAGCTACACAGTGAGCCAGTCCATCATATTTCTGGCACACAGTAGGTACTTAATAAATTCATGTCGGATAAATTAAAGTATACTGTATATAAAGTGTCTGGCATACTGTAGGTGCCCACCACGTAGCTTTGCTCTTTACAGAGGGGCTGAGTTCCTGGAAATGTTGACTCAGTTTTGCAAGCCGAGCTTCATTTCTTTTTGATTTTCATTATGAAATTGAAGATGTGCTCCTTTGGGGAAAATTCTGAGGACCTAGACTGAATAAAATTATAGTTAAGAATGTAGAAAACCTTTTAAGAGTGTATTTAAAGGAAAAGTGATCACTTCTGATGAAATATTAATAGTTCTGAAAATGTCACTCAGTGTTTGTGCCGCTTGGCATTTGGTTGGCTAACACCCATGCTCAGAGCAGTGCCAAGGCCTTGCACTGTCCAGGCCACAGGATTCAGAAAGCCAGCCTGGCTCCCCCCCCCCCCCCCCCGCTCCCCACCCCTGCATTCTATTCCCCTGAACAGGAAACCAGGCACGGAGGACTAAATCAGAAAGGACAGGAGGAAAAAAAAGGTAAAGGAAGCAGGAGTAGGGAACAAAGGTAGAGGTGGGTTTCTTAGAGTACACAGGCTTCGGCGAGATGCTGAAAAATCCTTAAGTGCTGTCTTTAAAACTGCATAAAGCCACATCTGATATGAATGCCACCAGCCTCACGGAGTTATTGAAATTTTAATTGTATTTTAACATAAGTTTAAAAATTCAGTTCTTGGGCTGGAAAGAAGAGAGCTCAGTGGATAAAGTACTTGCCCTGTAAGCATGAGGCTGCCCTGGTTTCAGGTCCCCGGCAACGACGTCATAAAGCGAGGCAGCAGTACCCTGTAACTCCGGCACTGGGGAGGTAGAGACAGGAGGATCCCTGGGTATCCTGGAGAGGTTAGTGTTAGCTCCACGCAAGTTAGAGTCATCTGTGAGGAGGGAATCACTGAAAACCTGCCTCCATAAGCCTGGCCTGTAGGCAAGTCTGTGGGGCATTTTCTTAACTAGTGACTGATGTGGGAGGGCCCAGCACACTGTAGGTGGTACAACCCCTGTGTTGGAGGTCCTAGGGTTTGTAAAAAACCAAGCTGAGCAAGCAGGGCAGAGTAAGTCAGTAAGCAACCCTCCCCCTTGGCCTCCTGCCTCCAGGTTCATACCTTGAATTCCTGCCCCGGCTTCCTTTGCTGATAGACTGTGATATGGAACTCTAAACTGAAATAAACCCTTTTGTCCCCAAGTTTCTTTTGGTTATGGTGTTTTATCACAACAACAGAAACCTTAGCTGAGACACTGGGGATGGCTGGCCAGCCAGTCTAGTGGAATCAATGAACTCCAGGGTCAATGAAAGACCCTGTCTAAAAAAAAAAAAAAAAAATAGGAGAGTGGTAGACAATGCAACCCAGTATTGACCTTTTGGCCTCCATATATATACAGGAACACAAGCACACACACACACACACACACACACACACACACACACACACACACACTCACCTATTTAAATAAAATGGAAAAATATCGTTCTTCACCTGCACTAGGCACATCTCAAGTGCCCAAGAGCCGCCTGTGTCTGGGATTATCATGCTGGATAGCACAGAGAACATACCACAAGACATGGACTCTGGGGTGAGACTACTTAGGTTTAAATTAAGATTTCACTGGGCGCTGAGTTGTCTGTCGTCACCAGAAACTGAGGGGAGCACTATGTGCTTTGGCGTACTGGTTTGTGAAGGCTGTCACACTGTGTGCTTGGAATGTAGAAATTTACGCTCTAACACTTCTAGAGGCTAGAAGTTCAAGATATAGGACTTGAATTTCGTCAGCAGTGTTGCCTTCATTCGGAAGTGTGACGATCAATTTTAATTGCCAACTTAACTTAATCGAGAACCTGGGAAGGGAGTGACAGCGAGTCTTAGGGTGGTAGTTTGAATGTAATTGGCCCCCATAATCTCATAGGGAGTGGCACCATTAGGAGGTGTGGCTTTGTTGGAGTGAGTATGGCCTTGTTAGAGGAAGTGTGTCACTGTGGGGGTGGGCTTTGAGGTTTCCTAGGCTCAGGATACCTCCCAGTGTTTCAGTCAACTTCCTGTTGTCTGCAAGATGTAGAACTCTCAGCTACTTCTCCAGCACCATGTCTGCCAGCATGCCCAACATGCTCCCTGCCATGATGATAAATAGACTGAACCTCTGAAACTGTCAACCACCACCTCAGTGAAATGTTTTCCTTTATCAGAGTTGCCATGGTAATGGTGTCTCTTCACAGCAATAGAAATCCTAACTGAGACAGATAATCAACATAGATTATGTTGAGGTGAGATGATCCATCCACTGTGGGTGGCACCATTCCCTGTGTCCTGAATTGAATAAGTGTGAAGAACATGAGCCAAGCTTTAACATGCACCCATGAAGTTGCTGTTCTCCACTCTTGACTGTGGGTATAATGTGACTAGTGCTTCAGGTTTCTGCTGCCTTAGTACACATCCTTAGTGATGGACTATCACCTAGAATTGTGAGCAAAATACATCCCTCTCTCTTCAGTTGCTTTTGTCAGGGTAGTTTATCACCGCAACTGTAAAGTAACTGAGACAGGTCTTTTCCCTAAACGTAGAGGTATCTTCTCCTTTGTCTTCACAGGTCCATGACCCTGTCTCAATCTCCTTTTCCTTTCTTTCTTTCTTTCTTTCTTTCTTTCTTTCTTTAAGATTTATTTATTATGTATACAGCATTTATGACTGCAGGCCAGAAGAGGGCGCCAGATCTCATTACGGATGGTTGTGAGCCACCATGTGGTTGCTGGGAATTGAACTCAGGACCTCTGGAAGAGCAGACAGTGCTCTTAACCTCTGAGCCATCTCTCCAGCCCCCCCCTTTTTTTAAGATTTATTTATTCATTATGTATACAGAAGAGGATGCCAGATCTCATTACAGATGGTTTTGAACCACCATGTGGTTGCTGGGAATTGAACTCAGGACCTCTGGTAGAGCAGACAGTGCTCTTAACCTCTGAGCCATCTCTCCAGCCCTCAATCTCCTTTTCTTAAAAGGTCATTAGGGGTTGGGGAGATGGTTCCATTGGTAAAGTGCTTGTCATGCAAGCATGAGGACTTGCCTTTGGTCCTCAGCACCCAAGGGAAAGGCTGGAAATAGTGGTACTTGCATACAATCCCAGTGTGGGGAAAGCAGAGAGAAGCAACTCTCTAGGGCTGGGTAGAATGGACCTGGTGCTAGATGCTCTGTTATGAAGTAATTGCTTAGCACATAGTAATTGCTAGAACAACACCTGGCACAGAAGAGGCCCATCAAAGCACCGTACATTGGTTTGCTTTTTGATTACATTGAAATGTATGCTATTGGAATCTCAGAGCTGTAGCTTCTGGGCTAAAGTGAAGCAATAGAGAATTTTAACTGGGGAAGTCATCAAGTGAGCCTCACCAGGCTGTGATTACTTTTGCATTTGTGTGTGTGTGTGTGTGTGTGTGTGTGTGTGTGTGTGTGTGTGCATGTTGCATGTGTGTAGGCATACCCCTCTCTCTCTTTCTCTCTCTCAATGTGTGTGTGTTTGAGTACATGTATGTGCACATTCATATGGAGGTCAGAGATTGACTTCAAGTGTCTTCCTTGATTTCTCTCTATTTTGTTTACTGGGGCAGGGTCCCTCACTTAACCACGAGCTCTTCATTTGGGCTAGATTAGCTAGCCAGCTTGCCTAGGGTGAATCTCCCTCAGCCTCCCAGATGCTGGTATTACAAGAGGGTTGCCACACCCACTTGGCTTTTTATGCGAATATTGGGTAGATGAACTCTTTCTCGTGCTTGTGCAGCGAGCATTTTGTGCACGTATCATCCTTACCTGACCCCCACCCCGCCACTGGTTGCATTTTTGAACACAAGTCATGGGCCTCCATAGTGTAAGGCACAGGGATTAGAGAAGTCCTGTACCTTAGACAGATCACCGCTTCATGAAGGTGCAAAGCAACCCACCAATGCTTGGCACAGACTAAGCTAATTCCAGTGTCCAGGGAGTTATGTCCCCCTAGCTCCCAAGACTGGTGGAGGCTGAAGATAGAGTACTGAAGAAGACAGGCTTGGCTTCCAGTTTTTTTTTTTTTTCTTGAAAGCTGTCATTAATGGTCACAGACACTATTTCATTTATGAATTATTTTTAACTTGGAAAAGTCCTTAAATTCCCCGTTACTCTGAGTATGACCCTGGGCAGCTTGTTTTGTCCTTGGTGCTTCAGTTGGCTTCTCTACACAATAGACGTAATAAAATCCCTGACCTCAGAGAGCTGTTTGGTGACAATTGAGACAATATATGTGAAGAGCTCAGTAGTTTGGTGAATATACTGTCTCCAGTGAACGTTAGCTGTCATTAGAGAGGATTCTTGCTTTCTTCCTCTTACCCATCCTTTTCCTACTTTCTTTGTGCTTCTCTTTCCTTTTTTAAAGAAACAAAAACATGGTCGTGTGTAGCCCAAGGACAAGCCTGAACTTCTGACCCCCCTGGCTGTACTTCCCAAGGCCATGCTGGGATTCCAGGCACACACTGCCACACCTTGTTCATAGGTGCTGGAAACTGAAAGCAAGGTCTTGTGAATGTTAGGCAGGCACTCTACCAAATGAATGCTCTCTCCAGTCCTAATCAGAAAAATCTCAGGGGAAGGCAGCATTCCTCCGTGCCCTCCAGCCAAAGGCTACTTCCGCATCTGACAAACAGACTAGGTGGCAAAACTCAGAAAAGGGGCGTGTCCTGGGCTCTTTTAAACTCTCTGTGGAGCATCGGGTACAACTCAAAGTACTTACCCTAGCGTGCATAAAGAAAAAGAAAACCAAAAGTCAGCTGTCAGGAAGCTGAGGCAGGAGGATCTCTTTAAATGTGAATCCAACCTAGTTGACATAGTGAGTTCCAGGACGGCCAGAGATATATTTAAACCACGAGTCATTTATTTAATTTATGGTCAACTGTGGTTTCTCCCCAATCTTGGTGCCTACTCAGGAAATCTTGTGCATCGAGAAAAACTCTAACCTGTAAATCCTTATCAAATGTAATAAAATTTTTATGCCTACCAAATTCGACAATTAATGAAGTTGCCATAATGTTACACTTTGCATTTGATTAAATATTTACTGATTTCCATGTTGCCATTTTCTTCTTTTTCTTGTAGGGCTAATAAAAATTTTCAGGCCTCAAATTCTTTTGCAAGTCCCTAAAAATATCTATAGACAACCCCACCCCATTCCCATTTCCTTCATATCTAAAGGGTCAAACTGCTCAGAGGTAGGGACTGGGATATCCGAGGATCCCAAACTTCTTGAGGAGCATCAGGAAAAAGAGGAAGTTGCTGTCATCTTGTCTCAGCAATAGAAGAAATCTGTAGGCTAGCCAGCCATTTCCAGGGCTCTGGAAAGGAACATACAGTGTTCTGGAAGCAAGACTGTGACTCTTATTATCTGTCTCCCGAGCAACACCACCACTGGCATTGTGGTGGGGAGTATTCGTCCTTTTGGCCCACAGGTGAGGAGGTAGGCAGGAGCTTGGAAGGTAGCAACTGAGGCACTTGAGTTAAAATGTCTGTCCTCCTAGTCTCTTACTTGCTCTGTGCCTTTAGGATTGCCTTCATATGCAAAGGGGCTACAACAAGTAGTTAAGGGGATTTTGAATAGGGAAATGCAGGCTGGGATATATATATATATATATATATGTATATATATATATATATGTGTGTGTGTGTGTGTGTGTGTGTGTGTGTGTGTGTGTGTGTGGTGGAGCTCTTGTCTAGTGTGAGTGAGGCCCTAGGCTCAATCCCCAGTACTTAAAAAAGTAAAAATAAATAAAAAATAAACAGGGCAAGATGCATGTAAGATTCCCAGTATGATGTCTGGCCCTCGGTACAAGAAAATCAATATTATTATCAGCAATTATTATGAGCAATCTTGTAAAAACGTCAGTTTATGAGATCTGGGGTAAAGAAAGGCCATGGTTTGGTGAACAAAAAAAAAAATAAAGAAATAAATAAAAGAAATAAAAAGGAAAGGACATGACTGCTCCTAGATATGGTAGAGTTTATTTTAGATGTGTCAGAGGCAGGGACATCTGGGAATGTCCAGAGTGAACATGACCCTGAGCCACGTGAGGAGTGGGGGGGAGGGGAAAGGGGAGAGAGGGGAACCAGGTGGAACAGCCGGGAGGCCCAGAGAAGACAAAAAGACCAGGTAACCAAAAATGCTTGGATTCTATAGGGAAGGGCAGCTGGGGGAAGGGCAGCCCAGCTCCTGGGCTGGAGAAGTTTAGGGTAGGGGGCAGGGTATGCCGGCCCGGAGGACCCTGTAACAGGAAGGGACTGAGGGATGCTGGGAGATCTGGCAGCCATGTCCACTTTGTTATGTTAAATAGGCACCTCTGCCATTTGTCCCAGGGTTGAAACCTAACAGTCTGCAGAAGTGGCTTGCAAGGGTGGCCCAATAAGATAACCATAAAAGCCAGGATCAGGCTGGCTCCCATTTTGGTCTCCCTGCTAGACCCAGCTATGCTAGCCACCTGGAGATTTCTGGAGACATTCTATACAAGATCCCTGCTGAGCTGGCTAGTTTATGTCCACCTGATACAAGCTAGGGTAATTCAGGAAGAGGAAACCTCAGTTGAGAAAACGCCCACACCAGATTGGCCTGTGAAGCATTTTCCTGATTGATGATTGATGTGGGACAGCCCAACTCATTGTGGGTGGTGCCACCCCTGGGTTGCTGGTCCAGGGTGTTACAAGAAAGGCTGAGCAAGCCATGGGGAGCAAGCCAGTCAGCAACACACCTCCACGGCCGGCCCTCTGCATCAGCTCCCGTCCTGCCTGAATTCCCTCAGTTTTAGAGTGTGACCTGAAGTGTAAGATGAAATAAACACTTTTCTTCCCAAGTAGTTCTTTCATGGTGTTTTATCATAGTACTAGAAACCCTAACTAAGCCACCAACTAGAAGCTTCATGCTTTACCCTGCCTTTCTTGACTTCTGCACTGGGACATTGGTCACCGTACTGATTCGAGGAGGCTTTCAGACTTACAAGTACAAAATTTGGCATTACAGAGTTAAGCCCAAACTGACTCCATTGGAAGAAGGCAGGAAGAGTTGCTGCTTTCAGGCCCCTGAATTGGTCTGTCTGCACGGAGGTAATGAGGTAATAAAACTAGGTATCCCTACTTGTGAGCTGAAACAGAAGTGGAAACATTCGAGAGGCAGTTTTTATTTCCCGACAGCAGAAAACACACATCTTCATCTGCAGAGACAAAGTGTTTCCTGGAAATAACCCCAAGCATGAATTTATCATGAGTCCTTGCATAAAGGACACTGAGTGACATAGTGGGCAATATATTCCGTTCTGCTTTCCTAAAAGACAGCAATGCTGTTAAGGTGGTCGGTCAGTTTCTCATATCAGGGCTCTCCCAAGACAGAGAGTGTAACATTAAATCATAACTCAGGGAAGGCATTTCTTTAAGAAATGCAGTCAATGAAGTCCAGGAGACAGTAGTGAGTCCATTTCACAAATACTACTGAGAATCTTCTCAAGGATTTAGCCATCTGTCCATTCATTCATCTAGCCATTCCCCCACCCATCCCCTTATCTATCCAGCCCTGAATCCATCCACTCCTCCAAGTTCACGGAATGGCCACTGACTTAGTTAATGGTCTGTTGCTGTGCTTAAACACCCTAGTAAAAGCAACCTACAGGAGAAAGGGCTTTTCCACATTCAGGAAGAAGAGCCTGAAGAGGGAATGGGTCAGACCTCGGGCAAGGATCCGCTTCCTAAAGTTCCCACAGCTTTCTCAGTCAGCCCGAAACAAAGTGTTCCAGCATGTGAACCTCTGTGAGACATTTCACAGACAGCCTGAGACCGAATGAGTGTTCCAGCATGTGAACCTATGCGAGACATTTCACATTCAAGTTACAAAATCCACCAAGGCACTGGCGGAAGAGCGCTTGAGAACTCTCACATCTGTACTAAGTTTTGAAGGGCAAATAGGTGAAGGCCAGAGGCAGGAGGGGGTGGGGAGCATTCCAGGTAGACACAGCAGCACACAGCAGGACCCTGAAGGAAGGCTCCCTGTAAGAATGTGAGGGCCCCGGTAGGGCTGGAGCAAGGAGGTCAAGATCAAGGAAACCTGAGCTCAGCAGCACAAAGACAGAAAACGGAGACACGAGCTTGGTGTGTGGGGGGGGGGGGGGGGGGGGGCTCTGGCAGGAGTTTGGATTTCACCCTGCAGGCTCACAGAAAGTCCAGGGAGGGCAGTGAAATTATGAAGTCTGTATTTTAAAAGATAACTGATGGCAGAGTGGGACTGGTGAGGGCATGAGCAGAGGCGGGTGCCTGTGGCTTACTTAGTGGTTGGAAGTAAACAGAAGGACAGATAATGGGGTCTCGCTCAGGATCTGGTATTAAGGGGGCTGATTTTAGAAGATTAATGACCATGTGGACATGGGGGACCAGGGTGACTATCCAGGTGTCAGGTTCTGGAGTCTATGTGGGTATGGACAATGTTCGCTGAACAGGAGGACTGAACAGAAGTTAGAAATGAGTTGTGTTCTGAAAAGGCTGGAAGGAAAAGCCTCCTGGGTCATTCAAGAGGAAAGAATTCCAGGCACTGAGAACTCAAGAGGCGAGATAAAGTTTTTGCCATCAGGAGCTTCCAATCAGCCTGGGGGACAGCAAATGAGAAAACTGGCCAGTAGAGAGCCTGGAGCGGCACAGACAGAGGCCTGTGGTGGCCCTATGCCCTTTCTTGGTGCCACAGACTGGTGCAGCAGCTTCTTACTGTTATCTTACCTCCCTGCACTAGCCGCTCTGGGATTTCTTTCTAGAAAATGCTACTTCCCACCTACCTTCCTGTCTCTTGACCGAGCATGGAGGTGCTCTTATTTCCATCACATCCCATCATCATCCTAGCACAGTTAACTGGGCTTCGTTGTTTAGCTCTTCTTAGTACACCATCAACTAGGTAAGGGCAGGAACCTTGGGAGATGTCTCGTTCTTTCCGAGTGTTTCTTTGAACCCTAGCACAGAGCATATAAGGGAATACTTGTAGCATGAATGAATGAGTGAGTAAGTGAGGGGTTCGTGAACGTGGCTGCCTAGGAAAACACAAAGGAAACAAAGCTATGCCAGGGTGTGACTAGCTGCTATAACAGCCCCCAGTCACTCAATGGCTTAGTACTGTTCAAGTATTATACACAGAATGGTCCAGGATGGGTATTTCTGGTGGGCAGGCAACTTTCCTTCCCACAGTGACTTAAGAGACACCCAGGCTTCATCTTCTCTGTGATTTAGCCATCCCCAAATGTTCTAAATCTAGTCCACTCTTGCTTATATACCTTTGGCTAATACCTGTCTCACACTGCACCCAACTGCAAAGGTGACTGGGAGATGTAGTCCCAACTGGGCATTCACTTCTCACGGACAGCTCAGCACTACACTGTTGACGTTTGGGTGGGACCATTCTTTGGGGGTGGAAAGAGCCTCTCCAGGCATCATAGGATAGTTAGCAGTAACCTTGGCCTCTGTCTCCTAGACGCCAGTAGTACCTGTCAGTGAGACAAGGAAAAATGCCTGCACACAGGGTCAGATGTCCTCTGGAGGGAAAAATGATCCTCCATTAAGAATCTCTGTTTTGAAAAGGGAAGGAGGTATTAGTGATGTCCAGCTAGTAGCCTGTGACTAAAGCATCATCCCACCCAACAGGGGGGCAGAGTGGGGGAAGACTTACAAAAGACTGCCTGGGGGAGGTGGCACTTGAGCTGGGTGGTACTTAGGAGAGGAAGTGATGTTGCAGGCAGGGGAAGTGGAGTGTGGAAGGTACATGGCTATTAAGGGGAGCTTTAAGAAGCTACGACAAGCCTGGGCAGCCCCTTTTCTATGGATTATGACTTGGCACACACAGGGAAAAAAACTGAAGTGTCTTGTCCCCTGTGTGGGCCCCGTTCACAACTAGAGATTTTCCCGGAAGAATACGAGAATGTGGTGAGAATAGCTTGGACTCTGGTCCTGCTCACGTCTCCCTCTGTGTTCTGGAGCTCAGTGTGGCTCCTCCTGGGCTGTTCTTCCATGATTCTGTTGCCCATCCTGCTAGCACCAGAGCGCCAGCCTCACCCTTGAGAAAGCCTCAGTTCTGTCGAATCATACTAAGGATTAGAACACCACTCTCAGGCGGACCCCATCCTTCCTTCCCAGGCCAGTCCTGGCTCCAAAGACCCTCTGAAGGCTCACTCCTCATCCCGCAGCATCCACAGCCCAGCCTAGTCCTCACATGACTGGAGCAGCCATTTGTGCTCTCTCTGCACAAGTCTCCTCTCCCTTTTTCGTCCTCTCTCTCCCAGCTTCAGAAGACTCTTTGATTTTCTTCTCGGGTCAGAATGAAAGTTTCAGGGCACCCAGACTACAGTTCTTAGTTGAATCAGCCTGAGTTCTCCAAAGCATCAGGCTTTGTTTTCTTTCTAAAACAAACTACGATCTTATCTGGATATTAGGCTTATCTTGGCAAGTCACTACACTGCACTGGCTTTTTTTTTTTTCCCTTTCTTTCTTCCTGCAGTGTGATATTATGAAGAGACCTTGACCCAAGGCTGCCTATTGCTTATCTGGGGGAATGGAAGGGGTGGCTCTGGGCTGACTGACAGCCACACTCTCCCAGGCCCGAGGGATGAGGACCTGGAATGTCTCGATTCCTACTTCTCAGCCTCTCTGACAGTATCAATCAACATAGCCTGCTCCGTCTCTTCAGTCCTGCCTTTGCCCGTATTACTCGGGCCATTGCAGTAGCCTTCTGAGTGGTCACTTCTCCCCTTCCTTTTCATTCTTCCCAGAGAGGTCAGAGAGAGTACACCAAGTGCTGTGCCACTTGGCTCCATGGGCTAGAAAGGGAAATATACCTCCTTAAACCAGTACTGCATCCCACCTTCCACAGTAGGTCTTACTACATACAATCCCCTGTGATGCCCACAGCCTAGCAAACACCCATCTCTCTTACTCCTTTACCCACCTCCATGCTGGGGCTCAAACTCAGGGCTTCATGCCAGCCAGCCAGCCAGCCAGCCACTCTACCACTGAACTGTACCTTCAGCCCTAACAGACACCCCCTTAGATAGGTGTTCTGATTGTCATCTGTCTGCTCCTCCTCCACCTGAAAAGCCCTTCCCACGTGTTAGGTTGTGCTCCCACTTCCCAAAAGACATAACTTGATGTCGCCTCCCCCGTTTTTAGTATGTGACTTTATTCGGAGATAGAGTTTTTAAAGAGGCAATTAAGTCAAAATGAGATTGTTAGGGTGGGATCTTAACCCGAAATGATTGATTTCCTCTAAAAGGAGGAACTCTGGATGCAGGTGTGTAGAGAGG
>CABHPP010148677.1:0-17281 GCA_902168425.1 Peromyscus attwateri
AAGGGGTGTAGTGGCATTTGCTCCGCTCATGACCTTGGGCGGCACTTCCTGCCCTATGTGACCTCTTATAAGGGGTTGGAGAAGGGTCACGTGCCCCTCTTCCTGCTCCTGCTTTCGAAGTGGATTTGCTCCTGGTCAGATCAGAGGACAACTTCTGCTGTAATTGTGAATGTATTTCCTCAATTTATATCTTAATAAATTCTGTTACTCATTTAATAGATTCACGTGGATTGATCGTAACAAAGGGGAATCAGTAACTTGAGTGGAAACACTGGGCACCCCCCCCCTCGCCCCAACTAAATATCAAAGTTAACATCAGCACAGTGGGACATATTGGTGCCATGTGCCTCCTGATCCATTTTACAATATTCCAAGCAAAAATACACAGCCTGTATCTAATCCAAGGCAGTGTTAGAGGAATCTAGGTAGAGGGACATTCTGTAAAACAGAGTGGTCTGGTGTAGGTTGTTCAATTGTGTTTCGAATATACATTGAAGTCCTGATTCAGGAAATGTGACTTGATTTAGAAACAAGGCCATTGCAGATATAATTAGCTGAGATGAGCTCCTGAGTGGGCTCGGCCCTAATCCAATATGAGTATGTCCTTTTTTTTCTTTTCCTCAAGAATTCAATAAAATATTTATTGAACAAATACATCACAAATGAGCGAAGGGGTGTTTTAACTCCAAGTTACAATACACAACTTCAAATATTTGGAGGGCAGTCACACAAAGGATGAAGAAATTTAGTCAGTGTGTCTGCAAGAGATGAAGCTTACATTAAGGGGTAGACAGAAGCCACAGATAGGCTGCAGGAGAGGTGGATAAAGCACTCCGAGCAGCTTAGCATCTTCCTTTCCCAGACAACGTATTTGATGCTTCTTTCTCCTTTCTTGAGATAGAACAGGGGACCACCTCTCCCTGGGTACTGGACAGGTGTAATGCACCGTAGGAACATTGTTAAATTCACAGTTAGTGTTAAGTATATGTTCTATGTTATAAACACTTACAGATTTATATTAAAGCACTTTCTGATATGCATTTTTCTATAAGCAAAGACGCTGGGGACCTGGTCATTTGACTCCCTAATTAGCAGCTACTGAATTCTCTCTCTCTCTACCTGAGCTGTCTCCAGCAAAAGGACTAGTAGTCTAACAGGCAGCTGACTACCCTTATGCTAGCACCAACTCTTTTGAACATTCCCTAGACGCCTTGACACACTTATGCAAAAGACAGCAGCTAATTTCCCTGGTAGTCGAAGGTACAGTCCCAGTCAGGGCTGTTGGAAACAGTCTATGTGCCGCATTTTACAATCATAATAAACCATTTCTACCTCGGCTAGACTGGGAGCTCTACCCTTGGTAAAGACACAGCTGTGACTGGTGCTAAGGGGCAGGGCTGTGAATGGTTCAGATCGCACCCTTTAATGACTGCGATTGGTGTGGAAGGGGTCCTGGCAGCCGGCAGCCAGACAGGAAGTTCTGATGACTCGTGCTGGCTTTGAGTCTCCCAAACTGGGCTCCAAACACCTCAGAGACTCTCCCTTGCATGGTGACTTCGAGTCCCAAGTTCCAGCCTCCTGAAATCATATGTTTGTCAAAGTATTAAAAACAAGATAGTTTGTATTCCTTTTTTAAAAAAATTACATTTATTTATTTACTTTGTATGTGTGCTGGTGGTTGGGCACGACACATTGTGCTTGTGGAAGTCAGAGGACACTCGTAGGAGTCGGTTTTCTCTTTTCACCATGTGAATCCCAGAGGGCGAACTCAGGTTGTTAGTCTTGGCAGCAAGTGCCGTTACCAGCTGAGGCATCTCACGGGCCCTTAATAAAAAAACAAAACAAAATGAAACAAAAAACCAACAACAACCAGTGACCCAAGTTATATAAGCTTTGGGCTTGTCCCCTATCTGGGAACTCAACCATGTGAGACTACTTTTCCTGGTTTTTTTTTTTTTTTTTGAGACAGGGCCTCATATATCCCAGGCTGGCCTGGAACTCAATATATAGCTTAGGCTGACTGTGGTAGTTTGAATAAAAAAGGCCCCCATAGGGAGCTGGACTATTAGAAGGTGTGGCCTTGTTGGAGGAAGTGTGTCACTGGGGGTTGGGCTTTGAGGTTTCAGAAGCTCAAACCAGGCCTAGTGGTGCACTCTCTTTTCCTGCTGCCTGCAGATCCAGATGTAGAACTCTCAGCTGCTTCTCTAACACCATGTCTGCCTGCATGCCACCATGTTTCCCACCATGATGACAATGGACTAAACCTCTGAAACTGTAAGTCAGCCCTAATTTAATGTTTTCCTTTATAAGAGTTGCTGACGTCATGGTGTCTCTTCACAACAATGGAAACCCAAACTAAGATGCTGACCTTGAATTCCTGATTCTCTTGCTCCTACCTGTCAAGTACTGAGATTATAGTCATGTGCCACAATGCTCAGTTAACATCAGGCTATTTTAAATTCTCTTTCCACTGCTGCTGTTTCTTCTTCTTCCTTTTCCTCCTTCTCTCCTCCTCCTCTTTTTTCTTTCTTTATGATTGCACAGATAACACCACAAGTGTGTATGAGAACCTGTTTTGGGTTTGTGTAGGTTAGTTTTTTTGTTTGTTTGTTTGTTTGTTTTTGTCAATCTGACGCAAGCTATAGTCATCTGAGAAGTGGGAATCTCAAGTGAGAAAATGCTCTATTGGACTGTAGGCAAACTCATGGGGCGTTTTCTTGATGGATGACTGATATAACAGGGCCGAGTGGTCAGTGCCATCCTTGGCCAGGTGGTCCTGGGGTGTCTAAGAAAGCAAACTGAGGAAGCCATGAGAGGCAAGCCAGTAAGCAATGTTCTTCCATGGCCTCTGCATCAGTTCCTGCTTCTGGGTTCCTGCCCTGATACCCATTCATGATGAACTACAAGTCTAAGTTGAAATAAACCCTCTCTCTCCTCACCACAATGCTATTGGTCCTGGTATTTTTCCCAGCAATAGAAACCTTAACTAGGGTTCAAGTGATCAGAGGGATAGATTTTCTTCCAGTGGCAAAATTGAGCCCTGAAGCTTCTCTGGCTGTCCCTACTATACTTTGCTTCTTCACTTCTATAGCTTTCTCAGTTATCCCTACACAGAAGCTTTGAGTGTCTTTGTAGACGGGCATGTCCAACCTGTGGCCCACAGGACACATGAGCACCAGGATAGCTACAAATGTCGCCCCAACACACCACTGAAAACTTAATTAAAACATTGAGGCTTTTTTGGTGTGCATTCTTTTGGTTACTCAATTCTGAAGTTTTTTTTTTTTTTTTTTTTCCAGGCATAGACTTTGTAGATGACAATGTCATGATCCAATGTCAAAGGGTTCGACATGCGAGGTAGGGTCCACTAGACTTTTATCTGGAAGTGGTTTTATTTCTGGTGGCACATCCAACAATGGTACATCCTGTAAACACTGATGCCTCATGTTCCATGAACATATTATATCATAAGGCCCAGATTCTCCTTGCCCTAAGATGAGGTTATATTCCATCACATGTGTCCTCACTGAGAATATCTATCATAGGTGAAAATGCATGGGATAACGTAACCTATGGACTATCATATTTCAGCAACACAGTAAACTATGGGACCCTGGTGCTTTACCCTTATAACCAAGTAGCTGATTCGAGCTATGGCTTGCTGTCTTGGCTCGTCATTGGGAAAAACAATCTTGCCACATTTTGCTAGCCAGGGAAAAGATAAAAGTTTAAAATATAAATACAGTTTCCATTGAATTTGTATGACTTTCACATCACTGTAAAGTACAAATCTCAACCAAACCACGGGAAGTTAGGGGCAGTCTGTATTCAGGCTGGGATCAGGTGAGACCTGCAAGCTTGCTTGTAGAGTTTGGACAATACTGTTCTCTAGAAGTCTTATATTCTGGGGATATTAGCTCCCTGTTAGTCAATGTTCTAGTGCTGTGAAGAGACATGACCATGGCAACTCTTCTTCTTTTATTTTATTAAATTTTAAAAATTTATTTTTCATACCAATCACAGTTTTCCTTCCCCCCTCTTCTCCCATTCCCTTCCCCCACCTCCTTTCTACCGCTCCCCCCCCAATCCACTCCTCAGAAAGGGTAAGGCCTCCCATGGGTGTCAACAAAGCAAGGCACACCAAGTTGAGGCAGGACCAAGCTCCTCCCCGCTGCATGAAGGATGAGCAAGGTATCCCAAAATAGGGAATAGGTTCCAAAATGCCAGCGTGTGTGCCAGGGACAGATCCTGGTCCCACTGCTAGGGGCCACAAACAGACCAAGCTACACAACAGTCACCCACATGCAGAGGGCCTAGGTCGGTCCCATAGAGGCTCTCTAGCTATTGGTCTAGAGTCTGTGAGCTCCCATAAGTTCAGGTCATCTGTCTCTGTGGGTTTCCCTTTCATGATCTTGACCCACCCCCTCCTTGCTCTTATAATCCCTCCTCCTTCTCTTCAACAGGACTCCTGGAGCTCGGCTCAGTGCTTGGCTGTGGATCTCTGCATCTGCTTCCATCACTTACTGGATGAAGGCTCTATGATAACAATTAGGGTAGTCACCAATCTGATTACAGGAGAAGGCCAGTTCAGGTACCCTCTCCACTATTTCTAGGAGTCTTAGCTGGGGTCATCCTTGTGGATTTCTGGGAATTTCCCTGGCACCAGGTTTCTCCCTAACTTCATATTTGCTCCTTCTATCAAGGTATCTCTTTCATTGCTCTTCCTCTCCGTCCCTCCCTCAATTTAACCATTTTGTTTCCTCATGTTCCCATCCCCAATCCCCTCCCTTTTATATCCCCCTGCCCCAGTTTACCCAGGAGATCTCATCTATTTCCCCTTCCCAAAGTGATCCATGCATGCATTCCCTTTTAGGATCCTCCTTGTTAGCTAGCTTCTCTGGGGCTGAAGATTGTAGTCTGGTTATCCTTTGCTTTACATCTACTATCAACTTATGAGTGAGTACATACTATGTTTGTCTCTCTGGGTCTGGATTACCTCACTCAGGATGATTTTTTTCTAGTTCCATCCAATTGCCTGCAAATTTCATGATGTCTTTTTTTTTTAACCTCTGAGTAATACTCCCTTGTGTAAATGTACCACATTTTCTTTATCCATTCTTCAGTTGAGGGGCATCTAGGTTGTTTCCAGGTTATGGCTATTATGAATAATGCTGCTATGAATATAGTTGAGCATGTGTCCTTGTGGTATGATTGAGCATCCTTTGGGTATATGCCGAAGAGTGGTATCACTGAGTCCTGAGGTAAATTGATTTTCAATTTTCTGAGAAACTGGATGGCAACTCTTTTAAAGGAAAACATTTAATAGTGGCTGGCTTACAGTTTCAGAGGTTTAGCCCATTATCATCTTGGCAGGAAGCATGGCGGCCTGCAGGAATACATGGTACTGGAGAAGTAGCCGAGAGTTCTACATCCAGATTGGGAGTCAGTAGGAAGACAGAGGGACACTGGGCCTGGCTTGAGCATTTGAAATCTCTAAGCCCACCCTCCAGTGACACACTTCTTCCAAAAAGGTTATACCTACTCCAACATGGCCACACCTCCTAATAGTGCCACTCCATGGTGACCAAGCATTCAAATCTATAAGCCCATGGACACCATTCTTCTTCAAACCACCACACTCCCTAACGATTACTGGTAGGGAGTTTCTTGTTCTTTTTTTCTCCTTCTCTCTTCCTTTTTTTCTTTAGGTAGAGTCTCACTATGTAGCCTTAGTGAGCCTGGAACTAGTAATATAAACCAGGCTAGCCTCAAAGTCACAGAGACCTACCTGTCTCTGCCTCTAGCATGCTGGAATTAAAGGCATGTACTACCTTGTCTAGCAATAGGGAGTGTATTAAAACTCAGGGAATGTTTGTGATCATGCAAGCAGATCCTGGTTACTGGCTTTGATTTTTCACTAGATTGAGGAAGGAACAAGAATTCAGCCCAAGCCATGCCTGGGCATAGGCTTGCAATCCCAGCTACTTAGGAGGCCAATGCAAGAAGATCACAAGTTCAAGGCCTGCCTGGGCTACAGAGTGAGTTCAAGGCCAGCCTAGGCAACATAGGTCTCAAAATAAAAATAAAAATAAAATAAAAATAAAGAGATTTGGGGTATAGTTCAGTGGTAGAATGTTTGCTTAGCTTGTGCAAGGCACTCTTGGGTTCAATCCCTAATATATACATATACATATACAAATACACACACATACACATACATGTACACGCAGATACATACATGTATACACACATATATTACAGTATTGGTACTTTGTTTTCATGATTATGTGAATGAGATAATACATATATATGTAATATATATATGATATGAAATATATATATATATATATATATATATATATATATATATATATTTCAGCCCCAAAGGTGGGTTTCCTATCTGACCTAGTCTTTATGAAGCCCGACTGACAGATGCTCGGAGAGATGGTCAGCATCAGGGAGAGAAGAAAATGGCAGACCGGTTCAGCTGAATGAGGCTCAGTGTGGAGTCAACCCAACCTCTCTCCTTTGTTTTTGTTTTGTGTTTTGGTTTTTGGAGACAGGGTTTCTCTGTGTAGCCCCAACTGTCCTGGAACTCTCTCTGTAGACCAGACTGGCCTTGAACTCACAGAGATCTGTCTGTCTCTGCCTCCTGAGTGCAGGGATTACAGGTGTGCACCACCACTGGCTCAGCCCAACCTCTTTTGCTTCGGTTGACTTGGTTCACACCTCCCAGATCTTGCACAGTTAGGAGATTAAGGAGAGGCAAAGGGCATTGTGTGATAAGGAAGAGCTATGTCACGGGTGCCTCAAGAGCTCCCCGTTGGGAGAACTCCCTCCAAAAGAGCTGGTTAGTGGAAGTGGGGTGGGACAGGATTGTCTGAACTAAGTAGGAAGTCCATGAAACTTTTGCAAGAGCCCCTGGCCAGGAGTTTCAAGTGAGACTTTTTTACAAATAACCCTACATATATGAATTCAATATGCCCATCTGCCAGTCAAGCCCTTTAAAACCACTGTCCATCTCATCCTCTAGTCAGCTTGTATTTGCATCACCAAATATGGTAGCCACAAGTCACGTGTGGTAACTGAGCTCTTGAAATGATTGCTCGAGAGATGGAGGAACTAAATCTTAAACATCACTTAATCTGCATTTAGTTGAACTTTGATTTTAAAACTGAAGTGCTATTAAAATGAATGAGAACACTTGAGAACACTTTGTTCATATTGAAAATGGAGAGGTGATTTTCAATAATGCAATCACTCTGCACTTCGTGTCTACCTGGCCATCCTCAAATCCTGTGCCGTCTTTCAACTGGTATGGTGCTGAGGGTATAGTTGGTATTTTGAGATGGGCTGGAATGACTGGCTGGGAGTCTGACACTAGGGAAAACTTAATATTCTGCATCTCAGTCCGGGAGGTCAATGTTAATAACACTGGACACAAGAATCAATGAATTTATTGAACTTGGAGTGAATATTGTACCAGGCTTTCTTTTGGGCCACTAACCAGCTCCCAAATGACACGGAGACCTCTCATTGGTTATGATGCTTGGCCTTATCTTAGCACTTATTTCTTGCTATCTCTTATTACTTAAATTATCTTGTTTCTCTTCATCTACATTTTGCCTTGGGACTTTTTACCTTTTTTCTCTCTATAACTTACTTTTCCTGCTTCTTCCACGTCTGTCTGACTGGCGGCTGCCTGGCTGGCTGGCCCCAAGGTCTCCTCTTTCTTCCTTGTTTTCCTGTCCTCTCATTCTTCTTGAGCCTAGATCTCTCCTCCTATTTATTCCCTCTGCCTGCCAGCCCCACCTATCCCTCTCCTGCCTAGCTATTGGCTGTTCAGCTTTTTTTTTGTTTTGTTTTGTTTTGCTTTTTGTTTTTCGAGACAGGGTTTTTCTGTGTAGCTTTGAAGCCTGTCTTGGATCTTGCTCTGTAGATCAGGCTGGCCTCGAACTCACAGAGATCCACCTGGTTCTGCCTCCCCACTGCTGGGATTAAAGGCATGTGCCACCACTGCCCGGTGCTATTCAGCATTTTTATCAGACCTAATAGGTACCTTAGGCAGGCAAGGTGAAACAGCAGCACATCTTTACATAATTAAACAAATACATCATAAACAAAAATGTAACACACCTTTACACAATTAAAGTAATATTCCATAGCATAAACAAATGTAACATATCTTTACATAGTTAAATATTCCACAACAAAATATTCCTTTGCTTCAAAGTCAAGTGAACTCTGCCCAAACAGGTGAAGCAGTTATGGAATATTTTATTTTATTTGGCTTTTTGAGACAGGATTTCTCTGTGTAGCTCTGGAGCCTGTCCTGGATCTCACTCTGTAGCCCAGGCTGGCCTCGAACTTACAGAGATCCACCTGGTTCTGCCTCCCGAGTGCTGGGATTAAAGGCATGTGCCATCACCGCCCGGCGGAAAATTTTATTTTTAAAGATTTATTTTTATTATTTTAAATTATGTGTAGGTGTGTGTATTCCCATGTGGACATGTGCTTGTGAGATCAGGTGCCCCAAGAAGCCAAGGCATCAGATCTCCTAGAGCTGGAGTTGCAGATGGCTGTAAACTGCCTGACATGGACACTGAGAACTGAACTTGAATCCTCTGAAAGGGCAGTTAACTGCTGAGCTGTCTCTCCAGCCACCATTTATGTCAATATAGATGTGAAGATAGAAAAGAAAACACGTTTGGGATTCCGAGCTAAGCTTCGAAATATTCCTGGAACAACTTGAATATGTACATTTTTTTCCCCAAGTAAAAGTAATTCTGGGGAGGATTCAGTACCCAAATTGAGATAGGCTGTAAGGCTGCAAGCCAGATTTGAAGACTTTGTACCAAGAAAGTAATGCAAAATACCCTACTGGGGTGCATTGCATGAAATTCCCCAATAATTAATAAAAATATAAAGTTGGGAAAAAATTGAAGGGAAATTGATTCCAAAATAATTAAAATACTGACTACATCATAAATGATAGGAGTTTAAGTATATGGCGATCATTGAAATGTGACTAAAACTAATTTCACCTGCTTAATTCCCCCTACCTCTCAACTATTAGAGAATTTAAAGTTATCCATGTAGCTTGCATTCTGTTTCTGTCGGACCATGCTAGAGAAAAGGCGGCTCTGCATTCTGCACATACCGTGTTGTTGGTACCTAACACGTGTAGACATGTACCAGGGGCTGGGTAAATCTTTATGGAGGAAGATAATTTAATCTGGGCGGGAGGAACTACTACTTGGCATGATGGTTGCTCTGTGAACTGCTAACCTTCATTTCCCCAAACTATGTAAATCTATACCAATGCTTCCCCGGGACAGCTTACTACCCCAGATGCTTATCTTGTCTTCTCTGGGTCACCGGAAGTGAAATGACAGGGAGCCCGATTCACGGCTAGGTTATGGATTTCCTGCTGGCTTTGTTTCGTTCTCTTCCCAAAGTACCCAAAGCGCTACCAAGTGTCTGAGTTTGCAACCTCTTGTTTTCAGTGTCTTCTTGTTGGGTTTGCAAAGCAGGCTGGCTGTTCAGCTTCAGCTTGTGAGTTTTGTCTTCACTTTTTTTCTTTTCATGTTTGGGGTATTAATGAGAACTTCAGCTGCAGACACACACACACACACACACACACACACCCTGATAGAGCAAGTTACTGGTTTGCTACCTGTCCACCTTGCAGAGCTGGCTCTCCTAACAGGCAGCATGGCTTTCGTGTTGGATGGAGAATTATGCAAAGAGCCGGACTCCCCATGGTGTGAATTACCTTCCGCTCATAGGAAGAGGAGAAAAGAACGTTTCCTCTGGAGCATGATAGGGAAAATTGCATTTTCTGTTGACTGCACAGATCTGGCTATGCTGGGATCCTGCTCAACCTTTTGTTAAAAAGAACCAGCCTATATGATCTAATTAAGCCAGTGCCTCCGGCTTCAAAAATAGCTTGCTTTACTGCTTCGCTCCTCCAGCAGGTTCATTTCTGGACCTGCTGATTCAATGGCAAACACACAGTCTGAGTGACCCCTTCCCTAATTTCTGTGTTGGGCTATCTGGTGATACATCCTAGCTAACCTTTCATGTGTCACTTGGGGTCAGATAACCTTGTGGAGAGCATGAATCATGGAATATTTCTGTCTGATAGATTTAGGGCTATCAGATAAGTTTGTTTTTTTTTTGGTTTGTTTGTTTTGGTTTTTGGTTTTTGGTTTTTCGAGACAGGGTTTCTTTGTGTAGCTTTGTGTAGCTTTGCGCCTTTCCTGGATCTCACTCTGTAGACCAGGCTGGCCTCGAACTCACAAAGATCCACCTGGCTCTGCCTCCCAAGTGCTGGGATTAAAGGCGTGCACCACCACCGCCCGGCCAGATAAGTTTTTAAATATTTATTTTAACCACAAGTATGTGTGTGTGTGTTGATGTGTGTGAGTGCTCATGGAGGCTAAAGGCATTGGATCTCATGGAGATAGAGTTAGAGCCCTGATATGGAATCGAACTAGGGTCCTCTGGATGTTCTTAACAACCGGACTGTCTCTCCAGGCCCCACTCTCAGATAATTTGTTGTTGTTGTTGTTAAGATACTATCTTGTATGTGGGCAGTGGTGGTGCACACCTTTAGTCCCAGCATTCGGGAAGCAGAGGCAGGCAGATCTCTTAGTTTGAGGCCAGCCTGGTCTATAGAGTTGAGTTCCAGGAGAGCCAGGGCCACACAGAGAAACCCTGTCTTGAACCCCCACTCCTCCCAAAAAAAGACTATCTTGTGCAAACTGGGTGTGGTGATACATCTTTATAATTCCACTATTTGGCAGATGGAGGGAGGCAGGAGTTCAAGGTCAGCCTCAGCTACATAGCAAGCTTGATGGCAGTCTGGGTCACTCGAGACCCTGAGTCAAAAACTAAAACCAAATCAAACCAACAGCAGCGGCAACAATAAAAAGAACACTGGTGTGGTGGTGCATGCCTTTAATCACAGCAATCTGAAGACAGAGAGAGGCAAGTGGCTCTTTGTGAGTTCTCGGCCAGCCTGGTCTACTTAGTGTATTCTAGGCTAGCCAGGGATACATAGTGAGACCCTGTTTTAAAAAAACAAGCAAACAAACAAAAAAAAAACTTCTATGATATGTAGGGCGTACTTATGCTAAAAACAAATTGGTTTTGTGGCGAATTAAGCCAGACATCTTACATTTTTGTTTGCTAGTGGCAACCTTTGATAAGATCCTATATTTTCCCTCCAAGAGGCAATCTAGTGGACCAGCAAGATGGCTCAGCAGGTAAAGGTACTTGCCAAGACCCAACTTCTGAAAGGTGTCCTCTGACCTCCACCTGCACCACACTCCTCCCAACAAACAAACGTGACGAGATAAAGACAGGTTATCCAAGGGCTTACTGAGGAATGTGGGTAGGCAATTCAAACAAAGGCCAGTATGGTTCTGGATGGCACTCACTGAATCCTGTTGTTGAAAAGCACCTGAAGTCAGACCTGGCTATCTATTTCCATGCCTCTGATGACAAAATGAATCCAGAGAAAGGGCCATGCAAACTGTAAAGTGCCACTTTGCTTTGTTTATTCCTTGCTTTGCTGACTCTTTTACATGTACATCTGAATTCCCCACCAAGACTGTCAACCCATGAAGGCAGAAATGGTCTTTTGTTTTTATTGGTATTCCCCAAACCCATCAAAACATGTGAGCATCGGTCCATGCTCAAAAGCATTGCCAGTAACCTTGAAGTAAAATGTAAGGACAATGCTATCAAAGGATGTGGGGTCTCCAAGCCAATGGATGTTCCAGCAACCTCATGGGGGTGCATGCCTGGACACCCAGAGACCAGTGCAGTAGAGTTGCATGGTGTGGAAAGAGAGCTCCGCTGTGCTTAGGAGGAATCCAGTCAGAGCCCTTCACCCATCTACTCCAGAACAAATGCTTGTCACCACAGCAGCAGCCTCCCCCCCACCCCCCACCTGTCAGGGAACCACTGCCAATGGGTAATTGTACCATGATGTTTCGAGAGGAAGCCTCACTTCAAAAGGGAGCTGGCAGCGTCCAGGGGCCAGCAGGGCCTTTTCATACCTGCTAATGAAGCCTCATTAGAAGCAGCAGGCGTCTGTGCTGGGAACTGGAAGCAGCAGTCAGTCATGGCTCTTCCTGCCAAAAGGCGATTAACTAACTGACTTGCAGCACCTGCTCTCTGAGCTCGCAGGGCAGAAGTGTCTGAAGTGCGCAGCCCCATGCAGTGTGCTTCTGGGAGAGAGCTGTGCACATCGACTCTCCCCACCTTCCAGAGGCTGGGCTGGCTTCCAGATTCTGCGAAAATCATGCATGGGGTCCTCACCTTCCAGGCCTCAGGCTGGGTTGAGGTTGGGAACTGAGATCTTGGCTTAGAGGCAATAATTAATGATACTAAGGAAGAAAAGCAACCTTCCACAGTACCTGCGGCATCCAACATGGTTGGGATAGCTGCACGGTCTTCCTGAGTGGCTTGTACCCAGGTGGTTCAATTAGGAGCCGTCCATAGCATGCAGCTACAGGGGAAGTGGATGCTCTGCTGAAATGGAGCATAAGTGGCGTCTTGTCTATTTCTATACTTTAGACAATGAACTGAATTATGCGAAGATACTGTGCAAAGTCTAAGTAAGTGGCTGGTCTTCCGGGAGACTCATGAACTCAATTTCTTTGGTCCTGCAGGCCAGCAGGGAAATCTATCTGATACAATTCCAACAAGACAGCTTGCTTCTTTTTAAAGGTTTGGGGTTTTTTTTTTGGGGGGGGGAGTTTGTTCATTTGTCTTTAAATAAAGATAAACAATGTTTATTTGTCTCTTTGGAACTTTATATACCAAGGTCTCCAAATGTTCCTACACTGGATGGATCCCTCTTTTGGGGTGAGCAGCTCACAGTGACAAAGGAGACAAGGATTCAGCTTCTAGTTCTTGGTCTAATTCGGTGTAGCAGGTAGGTGATGGAAACAGACGTGTTTAAGTTTGTGGTGGTGTGGTATGGCGGTGTGTGGTTTCCGAAGCACCGAGAGCCTGTGGTAGGACACAGGTGGTGGTTTCAGTTTTAATCTGAAGGCAGGAGAGTCTTGCCTGCGTAGGAAGCAGATGCATGAACTATATTTGGCTGGCCCAAGCCTTGAGGGGGCTGGCGTGAGGATCCTGAGAAGAAATTTTGAGGCTGCCAGTGGGTGAGGAACCACAACCTAATTAGTCTCCCATGGGCTGAAACTGACGGAGAGGTGCTGTGCCACGGGCAAACGAGATGTGTGTGTGTATAAATATGCATGCGGGTCATTCATGAGGTCGGAATGCCCTGTGATGCCTGTAATTATGGTGTGTTCAATAAAGCAACAGGCTAATCCCTGTTCTGGCAAAAGTGTGTGTGTGTGTGTGTGTGTGTGTGTGTGTGTGTGTGTGTGTGTGTGTATTTGTTTCACCTGGGTACCTGTCAAGAGCAGAACTTTTGAGTGAACAGCACTTGTGTACCGATAAACCCTGAGGCAATGGTGAGACAGGTGTTATCACTCCAGGTCCCTTCTAGAAATATCTAAGACTGGCTCCCGAGTACAGGGAAAGTAGTGTGTAGTGACAGAGTAGATAATCAGCATGCATGGGCCCTGGGTTCCATCCTGTGAACCAACAACACACACATACACACACACACACACACACACACACACACACGCACACGCACACGCACGCACACAAGCACGCACGCACAAAATACCAACGAAAATCCCCAAGGGGCCCCTGAGATACGCAGATAGAACGACGTTGTCTCTGCACCAACAGCAAGTTAGAACAAAATGGCCGACTAGGAGCTGCACACAAAGCATTTATTTGGAGAGGCCGAGGTTGTTCAAACTACCGACTACCTAAATGAGAGCAGAAGGGCCCTCTCCACTCCCAGGAAGCTTTCCAGCTCCGGCTGAGTCAACCAGGGGATCCAGCAGCGATGGAAGTTCCTCAAGCATCGTCGCTGGTGGGCTGCTGAAGAAGGTAGGTGTCTTTGTGGAAGAAGGAAGTTATTTTTGTTTTCCCCGTCAGCTGAAAAGGAACACAGGTGAATCAGAAGCAAGAGAGACGGAACACCGGGAAAGACACCACGGCAGGACTGTGGGAAAGGAAGCTGTGCTTTGAGAAAGAATTTGGCTTTTGGAATAAGACAGGGCCTAGGTTCGAATCCTCATTTTGTGGTTTGATGGATTTTGGGCAAATGACTTTTCTGGAACTCTGGGACCCGTGTTCCTATCAGTAACTGGGGATTTGTGGAAATCTGGTGGGCTCAGGAAGGAATGGAGGCAGCCAGGGATTAGGGCTGGACTCTGCAGAACAGCCACTCAGCGGGTGCTTATGTTCTTAAACTACATCCCACCTCCCTCACTCCTCCATGTTTATTTAAAATGACTTTGTATATTTACTCAGATGTGCATAGGAATCTGAAAGGTTTAGTTTTGTTAGGAACATCTGGCTTTCACATTCCACAGAAAGCAATTGGACAAAAAGACAGTTGGGGGAGAGAGATGATGTTTTCCACTTAAAAGGAGGGGCTGGAAGGTTTGCAGGTGGCTCTCTGGTCATTCTTTCCCAAAACGGGATGCTATGCTCCCTGGGAGAGGGCCCAGAAGCCTGGGCTCAGGACCCAGAGTTGCTTCAACCTCTGTGTGTGACCATGGACAAATCCCTCCCATTTGGGCCTTCCCATTCACTCTTGAGATGGACTATGTGAACCCTAAGTTGGCTTTTGTACTCTATTTTTATTTATTAGTATTTGCATGTGTGTGCATGCACACCACACACACACACACACACACACATACACACACACACACACACACATACACACACACACACACACACACGCACACATGTGGGCGAATGCCATAGCACATGTATAGAAGCCAGAGGACATTTTCATGGAGTCAGTTCGCTCCTACCTTTATGTACATTCTGGGGGTTCAACTGTTAGGCTTGTGTAAGGAATGCCTTTACCTGCTGATCCATATCACCAGCTCCCCTAAGTTGTCTTATAGCGTTGCTTAAAAAAATCATTGATTGATTGAGTGTGTACGGGTATTTTGTGTGCATACATGTCTGTGCATCATATGCATTCTTGGTGCCCATTAAGGCCAGAAGAGAGTGTCTGATCTCCTGGGCCTGGAGTTACAGATGTTGTGAGCCACCTTGTAGATTCTGGGAATTGAACCCAAGTCCTCTGGAAGAGCAGCCAGTGCTCTTAACTACTGAGCCATCTCTCCAGCCCTTATTGTCCAATTCCCAATTCAATGTGCCATAGAGGAGATCTTGGAGGGAAGTATGAAGATAGAGAAAATGAAGAAAAATAAAGATTTGGATTTCTGGCAAGTCTCTCCAATGATACTAAGCCTCAAGACTGATGCGTATGTCTCTGAATGTGCCTATTAATTAGAGAGGATGCACATATGCTCACAAGTTCATGTGTGTGTGTGTGTGTGTGTGTGTGTGTGTGTGTATGATTTGGGCAGACATGGCTGGCCAACCCCATTGTCATTGCCAACACCTTGCTTGCCTCCTCTGCAGAGTCCAAATGAAAAAGTTTCCTCAGCATCCCTTGTAGGCAGGTAAGTCAGTCAGATAAAAGAAAGTCAAGAAGAAGCCTCCTCCAAATGTTTGAGAGTTTGGCTAGAGAGACCACTTGGCAGTTAAGAGCACCGGCTGCTCTTCCAGAGGACCTGGGTTCAATTCCCAGCACCCGTGTGGCAGCTCACAACTGTCTTAACTCCAGTCCCCTTTTCTGATCTCCATGGGCGCTGCACACAGGTGGTGCATAGACTCGCTTGCAGGCAGAATACCCATATACATAAAATAATCATAAATAAAAATCTCAATTTTTTTAAAAAAAAGTTTAAGAGTCACTCAAGAAAAAGGCTTTTTGACACTCCCTCTTCCCTCCCTCTGGGCTTGAATGAAATGGGGCATGTGGGGTCATCATGAACAGTTTTATGCAATGCTGGGGGTTGAACCCAGGGCTTTGTGTATTCTCCGCCAGCTCTGGACCCTCCCAGTCCCACCCCGTCCTCCATGTGCCTTCTTCCCGTAGATAAGGCAGAACTGAGACATACTTGCTCTCCTCTCTGTCCAGCAGGGCATGGTAGGATGCCACATCCTTCTGCAGCTGGCTCTTGCATGCCAGCAGGTGTGCCCGCTCCTGCTGTTGCTGCTCCGTCTCCGAGCGGATCTCTGCCAGCTCTGCCTCCAGCCTGCCCACCACAGCACCCAGGTTCTGCAGCTCCATGTCGTGCCAATGCTTAGCATCGTGCAAGGTGTTTTCTAGGCCTCGTTTCTACAAAAGAGTGAAGGTCATCGGGCTGGGCCCTCCAGGTAGGAAATGTATGACTGACTTGCTCTGCCCATGTTTTTCTGGAACAATGATGTCAACTCTGGAGAATGATAGAGATCAGTCTTACTGGCTCTAGGGAAGAATAAGAAGGTAGAGCTCTGCCTCATCGACTCTTTGGATGGGCAGGAGGGGATGACCAGGAGGGAGCCGAAATGGCTGTATCTGATCCTTACCTCTCAGCATTTTCCTGTGGTGTTTCCTGTGTTACATCCTTGCCAGGCCCTGTCCCTCTGCTCCTTGGGGGGTTCCCACTGCCCCAACAGGAGCTAGAGATCCTCGAGCAGGGATTCTGGGTCTGCATGGCTGATGACCTCGCTCAGGTTGCTAGCAGTTCATGACGCCTGCACTGGTACCTCCAGCGCAGCCCTCTCCCTCAGCTACGGGCCTGCTATTGAACTTCTTATTAGAAATCCATACTGACAACTCCAAAACGGAGCCAGCGGCTTCCTTTTGAACCCTTGGACTCTCCTCTTCGGCGTGTCAGCTGGAGAGACCGGGGGAAGATGTGTCCCGGACTTTCAGTCATCACTGCCACTTATGGATTCTGAGTCCTGCCTCTTACATCTCCTGTGAGGTTTTCAACATTCGCGGTCACCTTTATTCTCCCAACACCATGGCCTGAGATTGGACACTTGTCACCCGAGGTCAGCTCAGTGGCCTCTTTGCTCATCACCCTGATTTTAGTTTCTACCCTTCCTACATTGCCCACACAGCTCCTAAGGTGCCTTGGCCAAAGTACACTTCTGGGCTCCTATCTCCTCTACTTAAACCTCACAACAGTGGCTCCCAAGGCTGGTTCTGTGTCTTTCCACTCACCTCCTATTCTACACTTGTGTCAACATTTCTAGTCATGGAAGCTTACTGGGTTCATATTGTTTCTCTTTTCTTTCTCCTCCCTCCCTTCCTCCC
>CABHPP010148677.1:17381-38755 GCA_902168425.1 Peromyscus attwateri
TCTTTCTTTCTTTCTTTCTTTCTTTCTTTCTTTCTTTCTTCCTTTCTTTCTTCCTTTCTTTCTTCCTTCCTTTCTTTTTGAAACAGGGTCTCACTATATAGCCCTGGCTATCCTGGAACTTACTATGTAGACCAGGCTGGCCTCAAACTCACAGTGACCCATGCCCCTGCCAAGTGCTGGGATTACAGGTATACCACACTGTGTACAGCCTCACATCGTTTTTTCTGCCTAGAGCATTCTCATTTGCTTCATTCCTATTCATCCTCAAGTTCAAGTTCAGGGGTCACTTCTCTAGCAAGCCTTCCTTGATGCTCCTCAGTCCTTACTACAAACAAGTTGGGTTAGGAGCTCCCTTGTGTTTCCATGGCTCCCCAAGCACATGCATGTCTTTGACCTCACCACAGGGATGTGCCTGTCCTACAAGATGGCAAGATTTAGAGGGAAACTTGTCTCTGTTCTCTCAGTGCCAGGAAAGAGCCTGTGCAGACCCAGGTCCATGTGTTGCCTGGGTGAAGGCGCCTGCCACATGGTTACATTTATTGTCCTACTGCTCCCTTTTCCCAGCAGTTCCCAGTGGTTCTTAACCAAGGGGTCGAGATCCCTTGAGGGGTTGCATATTCAATATCCTGAATATAAGGTATTTCCATTATGATTCATAACAGTAGCAAAATTACAGCCATGAAGTAGCAACAAAAATAATATTATAGTTGGGGATCACCGTGAAGAACTGTATTAAAGGGTTGCAGCATTAGGAAGGTTGAAGACCATTGAGTTAGACTGCAAACCTATTTCTCCTCATGTTAGACTGCAAACCCATTTCTCCTCATCTTCCTGTGTACTGTGCCCTGAAAGCTAGCACTGGCCATCAGTGTGCCCAGGTTTAATAGCTCAGGTATGGTGGCCTTATAATTTAGTACTTGGCTTTGAAGAGATTTTATCTCATTATTTTTTATTATTTATTTTATTTTATATGTATGTGCATGTTTAAGTGTATGTCCATCACATGTGTGCAGGATCCCACAGAGGTCAGATGAGGCACTGGATCCCCCGTGAACTGCCCTGTGGGTGTTGGGAACAGAACTGGGTCCTCTGCAAGAGAAGTAAGTCCTCTTAACTAAGCCACTCTCCAGCCAAATTTTATTATTTTTAATTTACGGATTCATGTGTGTCTACGTGATGGTGTGTACATATGAGTGCAGGTGCCTGTGGAGGCCAGATGATCTCCTAGAGCTGGGGTGACAGGTGGTTGTAAGTCACCTGACATGAGTTTCAGTAACTGAACTGGGGTCTTCTGCCAGGGTAGCATACACTCTTAACTGCTGGGCCGTTTCTCCATTTCTGCAGCCTCAGGACCTGCCTTCTTTTTTCTTTTCTTTTCTTTCTTTTTTTTTTTTTTAAGACAGGGTCTTACCATATAGCTTTGGCTGTTGTGGAACTTACTATGTAGACCAGGCTGACCTTAAACTCACAGAGATCTGCCTGCCTCTGCCTCCCAAGTGCTGGGATTGAGCACAGGTGTTGCTACCACGATTGGCGATGTAGCACATAAAAATGAATCTTTTTTCCTAAGTTGGATTCATTCAAATCTTGATGAATTAACTTACTGTACCCCTCGAGGGGATGTTTTGTAAAACAGACTTCTGACTACTGTAGCTGAAGTGGAAGATTCTTGTTTGTGGTGCTGTTAATCAAAGGTCATCATATTAGCTAAAGCACGTGTGTTCGTGTGTGTGTGTACACATGTCTGTGTGTGTGTGCACACACGTGTATGTGTGTGTGGAATCAGAGGACAACTTCAGACATTATTCTTCAGGCACTGTTCACATTTCTCTTTGAGGCAAAGTTTCTCTCTGGCCTGGAACTCAACAAGCAGTCTGGACCTGTCCTCCTCAGTGCTGTGATTACAAGGGCACACCACCATGCCTGCTCTCTCTCTCTCTCTCTCTCTCTCTCTCTCTCTCTCTCTCTCTCTCCCTCTCCCTCTCTCTCTCTCTCTCTCCTCCTTCCTTTAAATATGCAGGCTCTAGAGATGGAATTCAGGGCAAGCACTTGACTGACTGAGCAATCTCCTTGGCCTCTGGATCTTCTTAGCTCCACAGAACATGTGAAACTTGAGTCAGATGCCCAGCCTAGTGCCTTTTAGGAAGCAGTGTGAGCTCACTATGTGTAGACCAGTCTCTGGCCCCGGTTGCTAGTTCACTGGTGGGGTCTGTGGCTAACATGCAGGAATGGCCTGGACTAAGGATCATTTGTTCCCACCTCCTTGGGCTTTCTCTCTTTTGTTTTATATAGGAGTTAGGTTTTTGTGTCTTGAACAGACTTCTAAACCTGTGCCCTCTTTGTGAGTTGCTGACACTGAGTCTGTGACATCTGTGATTTAGAGAAGCACTTCACAGGGACATGCTTGGACTGTCTGTCAACAGCTTTTGCCCCACATTCTAGGTGAGCTCCCCGTGTGGCCAAAGGGTTTTTCTTGCTGACTTGGATATTGTCCCGGGGGTGCACTCATGAGACCCCTTATCAGAGGTCCTGTGGACCTTCTATTCCACCCTTAGAGTCCATGTCTAGCATCTTCACCTAAGCTCCTGGCATTCATTCTTCACCCTCTGCCCCAACAGGGTCTCACCATGTAGTCCTGGCCTTCCTGGAACTCACTGTGAAGACCAGGCTGACCTCAAAATCACAGAGATCTACCTGCCTCCCAAGTGCTGGGTTTAAAGGCATGAACCACTATGTAGGGCCAAGCTCCTGACATCCTAGAAGGAGAGGCTTGGTTCTTCAGAGATGTTTGAGCCTGAGCATCTTTGGCCAACTTCTGTTGCAGCTTCTGTAGCCCTAGGGACATGGACAGCACCAGTAACACTCTGAGACCACAGAGGTTCTTGATTCCTCTGGGTCTCTGAAGACTGGGACAAGAAGGGACTTTCTTGAATTGCAAACTCCCCCAGAAGCAAGATAATAATTATTTTTGGCAAATTCTCTGCTTGAATTCCACTAAATACAGAGTTCAGTAGGCCTAATGGTGCCTGGCTTCCAATCCAAACAGTGCCCTAATGGCAAAGGGAGCCGAAAGTCTGGCCAACGAAGTTGTCTGGCTTACCAGAGTGATGGCACTGTGTACACATGGGTTGTTTTGACTCAGGATAGCTGGATGAACTAGCCCTCCCCCATCCTCAGTCTGTGTTCTTCATCTTGGCTGTAAGGCACAGTAATGGGAATGTTGATCTATTGGAACACACAGGGGACAGAGCTAGCCCATCTTGAGTCATGAGCATAGGTGGAATGCCATCACTCTGAAGTCTTCTGGTTGGCGTCTGAGTTCTTTTTCCATTTCCCATTTCCCAACAGTTAGGAGCCTGGGGTTGAAGTGAGGTGACCAGGTGGCTGATGATGCCCACTGGGAGTTCCCGAGTCAGAGGTTCTGGTTTTGCATGATAAATTATAATAGATGCCATTTGTTGACTGCTTGCCTGAGTCAGGAATGGTATAAAAGGCTTGACATACATTATCTAATTAGTCGTCCCAGTGACTTTCTGAGGTCAGCTCTATTCTGATCTTAGGACAGATCACATTTCCAAAGGCAGCTGCAACAATTATCACCATCCCACATGGTTCTTCTCAAGGTGACCTTGCTAAGAGTTGGGGCTCCTTGGATCTCGCCGCTCTTGTGGTTGCTTTGACCAATAGAGTAAGATATATGTGATGTTCAGAAACTCTAAAGCTAAGAGGTCAGGGGCTGGTAGATTTATGCTCACTCTTTAAGAGAAGCAAGCTTCCACATGAGAAGCCCAGCTGCAGTAATAACACCACCATAATACAAGGAAATCCAAGCTAGCTATGTGGATATGAGGTTTCAGAGCAGGATACAGATTCACAATTGAGGCATCTCCCGTGTGAGCTGAAGAAGCCTCTAGTGGGTGTTCCAGCCCCAGCAGACATCAGGAAGGATAGGGAAGAACTGTCCCTGATGACCTTTGCCTAAATCACAGGATGATGGAGCACATGATTCTGTTGTCTTAAGCCACCAAGACAGCAGATCAACAGGGAGACTAAAATAGATCCTTGCTAGACAAATGAGAAAATACAAGTTTAGAGGGTCATGTGACTAGTGAAGAGAGGAGCCCGGGGTTCAAGATCACAGTCTAAGAAACACACCTCAATTTCACAGGAAGAGCAGAGGCAGATGTAGACTTCATGGTGTGTGGGGTTCTTCTAGACTTTGCCCCAACTGTGCTCTTCTCTACACCCACCAAAAAGAGAAACATACTGACTCCCATAGTGGGGCTGGTCTCCCCACTTGTCACTCCCTCACATGCTGAGCCTTGTGATTCTTAAGGTGACAGCAATTGCTCTGCAGAAGTCACCGATTCTCTGGAAGTAGAGGCCATGTCTAATTAGTCTTATGTCCCCAAAGCTCTTGGTATAGCTCCTGGAACACGGTGAGTTCTTGTGAGTGATATAGACTTAAAAGCATGCCGACACACACATATGTTCCGACAATGTTTTGTAGTTAGAACAATGACAGAGATGTCATGATATCCTAATAGAGCTCAGTCCCACCCAGAAGGTGAAGCTTAATTCAGTCATCTTAGGAGCTGTATTGAGTTGGGTCCAAGATGTCTGTGGATATCTAAATCTATAGATGCAAATATCTTACAGAAACGACATCATATATGCATATAACCTACACAATCCTCCTGCATGTATATACCTGCATATATTCCTTGAATCTCCGTGAAGTATCTCTAGATGACGTTTACGTTGTACCATGCGCAGTCATATAGATGATGACTAGGCTGTTGTTTAGGGAACATGGGTAAGAAATAAAGGCTGCACAAGTGTGGAACAGGTGCGATGTTTTTCCTGGATATTTCCAGTCCAAGGTTGATTGAATCCACAGATGGAGAAACCATGGATACAGAGGGCTGACTGTAATTACTTTAATTACTAATAATTAGTAGTTGCAAGACACCTGCTTGCAAACCACAGTGAGTCTGAGCTTACTAGTTTGAGGTTGAGGCAAGGAACCTCAGGATTACTCTCAGGAAAAGGGGGATTGATTGAGGTAAAGGAGCCAGGGCAGGGAGAGTGCTAAGCAAGAAAATGGCCTCTCTGAAAACTGGCTACTACCTCATTCTATGGAGAGTGAGCTCTGGACAGCTGTTTCCACTTTGAAGCTAGTAGGCTGGGCTTTCAAAGCCATCAGTCTGTCACTGTCTGGGGCAGGGGCAGGGGCATGGCCTAACTTCTTGGATCGGGAATCTTCTGTTTGACTGATGGCAATTCTTTGAAGAAGCAGGGCAGCCGAGAAGGGGCAGCTGCAAGTGTTAGTGGCCAACATTCCCAGCAGGGGCAGGTAAGGGATATTTCTACAGGCCCTGCTGTGTCCACGACACTGTTAGGTGTGAGTCAGTATCTGATGATCCTCAGAGGTCAGAAGATACTTCAGGCGCCAAAACCACATCCTGTGAGAAGGAAGCCCTGTTGCGAACTACGACCTGTGAGACTTCAAACTGACAGTTGAGAGTTAAACATACAAACCGCCAAGGCCTTTTTTTGGCACACTCACCAGAGCCCGTAAAGATTCCATCTCAGCCTGGAGACTCTGGACTTGGCATGAAGTGTCGTGTAACTCTACACTGAGGGCAGCGGCCAGCTTTTCCTCTTGGGTCTGGGATACATGGACCACTTCTGTCTGTTGCTGTGGAGAGTCAGGACTCAGGGTGAGCAGGGATGAGTTAAAAACCTGAACCCACCCTTCTTCCTCGGCCCCTTCTAAACTGACTCTCTGCCAGACTAAAAAATATCCACCTTTTTATAAACCTGCTAACTGGTTCATATACAAAAAGTTGTTTTGAACCTTTGATGCCTACAACCAGAATAACATTCAAAAGATTTACTAAAGACTTGGCAAAGCCTGTAGCTCAGTGGTAAAGTACTTGCTTAGTATGCATACGACCCTGGCTTTAGTCTGTGTGCTCTCTTTCTATCTCTCTCAGCAGCAGCAGGAGATCCCCTTCCCCCCTATGTTCTAATCACACAGTTTTCCTGTTTCCAGTTTCTTATGCCCTCTTTCAGGAATACTTCATGCACTGATTAATGGCATGGAGAGCATCTGAGATCTGTGAAGGTATTTTCGCTGTTATGTGAGCATTGCAGAAATATGCTTGCACAAGCGATATGCCGTGGTTCATGTGGGTGCGCACATGTCGTGGCTCAGGTGGTGGTCAGAGGACGCTCTATAGGAGCCAGTTTTCCTTCCACCATGTAGGTTCCAGGGACTGAACTCAGGTCATCAGGCTTGATGGCAAGTGCCTTCACCTGCTGGGCCAGCTCTCTGGCCTCTGGCCCCTTTTCACTGTACAAATTAGTGCAGCTGCAATTGTGAATACAAAGGGGAGGGCTGTGTTCTGAACCTTTTGGCTAGAGTGAGATGGGTGGGTTCTGATTCCTCCCAATGCATTCAGGGGAGCCGGTCCTCTGCTGGTGGATGATAAAATGAGGTCATCCTCTTTTTTTTTTCCCAGTGCCTTCTGATGTGTTGTCTCTGAGCCAATGCTGTAGGCAGAGAGGTTGAGGAAGCCTCTATTTTCTCTGCTAAGTTCCTAGCTTCCTGAAAGTACCATTTGGAGCCACATATGAATATTTACAGAAGCATGCACAGAATCCTCCGTTCTAATTGTCCACTTAAGAAGCCCCCATCAGGATGCTCCTATCAGCAGCAGGAACACTAATCTTTGGGAGACAGTTCTCACCCTATATCATGTGAGCTCTGGGGATTGAACTTGGAGGGGTCAAGTTTGGCAGAAGTACCACCTGCTGAGCCATCCCTATAGCTTTTATATATAACTGGGACTGTAGCTCAAAGCGAAGGAAGACACTTGCCTAGAATGTGCAGTCTTGGGTTTGATCTCAGTACCACCAAAAAGTAAGAACTACCAATCCACTGTGAAATCCACTGTGTGCTGAATACAACAACTACTACTGCTATTACTATGAGTAATTACTATGCATTAGGCTCTTATTCTGTGCCATGAATAACTCTAAGTCCATTATCTCATTGACTCTTTACAACCTTGAGAAATCACATGCCATTATTATTCTCAGTTGACACAAGGAAATAGAGGCACAGAGACGGAGTGATTTACTAATGGTCACATGGCCCGTGAGAGTCAGAGGCAGCTGTATCCCCATGGCATGCTTTCAGCCCTGTTAACACAGCTGTCTCTGCCAGCCTGCTGACTTAAGACCTTTGATACTGGAGATGGCCTCCCTTGGATTTCCTTGGATCACCTCATTTTAATACATTCATGGACTTCAGTATCACCTGGGAATCTGAAAATGGAGGCTGTGATGCAGGAGACCCCAGATGGAGCTTGGGTGTCTGCATTGCCCACTCCAGGGGTGCCGGGTCCATGGAATCAGAGCTCTAGATTGCTAAAGGAACTGAGAAAACATCCTCGCTCAGCTTACACAGAAGATGACTGAAACATTAGTAAAACGAGAGCTAAGTAATAGTAGTCGATTCTATTACCCATTGCCTGCCTGCCTGGTGGCTGAGTCTCACAGCCTGCCTTTCTGCTGAAAGGTAAGATTACCAAGTATTGCAGAGGTTAGAACGATCTGCCAGCACCAGCCGGAGGCTTTCTTCCGGTTGAAAGTTGGAAGAGGAAAAAAGAATTTCGTTTGATCACTATGTATTCCAGAATCATTTACTCCTGTAACCCTGCCCTTCAAAGCATTAGCACATGAGATGCTCACAGCTAATTGCTTTAACTCCTAAAAATATTACACTCTCTTCTCCAACGGCTTCTTAGGATTCTGCTTTCTGGCAACTGTAATAATTCTCTGTTTCCATTTCAACCCCATGCCTGCATATTTCTCCTTATGGACTCAACAGTAGTCTTGTGATCCCAGACCCCGAGGAGATAGGATTCAGTGTATCTGTTTAGGGTATATGATAGGTTTCAAATATATTGATACCCAGGCTTTGAAATTTTGGCTCCATTTCTGGGTCAGCAGAGCATGCTGACATTTTGAAATGTGATGGAGATTTTCACACTCAAAAATTATAATCATGTGCCTTAAGAGATGCCTCAGTGGTTAAGAGTATTTGCTGCTCTTGCAGAGGATCCAGGCTTGGTTTCTAGTACCCACACAGGGGCTAATGACCATCTGTAACTCCAAGGGGATCTGATGTCCTCTCTGACCTCTAAGGGCATCGGGAATGCAAGTGGTACACATACATACATGCAGATAAAGTACCCATCCACATAAAGTAAAATATAAATATTTTTTTAAAAATATAGCTGGGGGTGGTGGTATACAGCTTTAATCTCAGTACTTGTGAGGTAAGAGATAGGTAGCTCTCTGAGAGTTTGAGGCCATTCTGGTCTACACATCGAGTTCCAGGTCAATCAGGGCTACATAGTGAGACCGTGTCTCAAAAGACACACACACACACACACACACACACACACACACACTTATAATCATGGCTGGGGAGACAGCTCAGTCAACAAAGTGATTGTTACATAAGCATGCTGTTGAGATCCTCAATATCCATGTAAAATACTGGGTGCTCTAACCCCAAGCTGGGTGGGACGTGCAGACAAGAGGACCCCGGGAGCTCACTGGCCACACAGCCTAGCCAATCAGTGAGAGAACCCATCTCAAAAGTATGGTGGAAGCAATTGAGGATGATACCAACACCAACCGCTGGGCTCCCCACGTGCACCCTTACTTGCACACACACACACACACACACACACACACACACACACACACACTTTGTAATCATAATCAAATGCTTAGGAATTTAACTATTGGGGAACAAATGAGGGGAGAAAGGGAAAAAGAAAGCGCTAAACCAGACCTTTTTTTTTTTTTTTTTTCTGATCACCATTGGCAGTCTCACAAGCAGCATTAGCTCTGACTCAAAACTGAAGGAAATACTACTTTGCGGGGTAAGGACAGAGTGGACTCTTAGCGGGAGAGAGTAGCAAGTGAGCAGTGCCGCTCCCTGATCTCAGAAATAGCGGGCGTTCTGGTAGATCATGCGTGCAGGCTGAGCTAGCTCTCGGGAGCTCAGGGTGTGTCTGCCTTTCTCCAAGCAGTTGCTGTGGGTCTGAGAGAGTCATTGGAGCGCTCAGCTTTGAACTAGACGGGAACAACAGTCTTGTAAGAGTATGGGGCCAGCATGCTTTTAAGATTTCACAAGAGCATGCTGACTTCGTTGTGTTCTTTGTTCCGGAGAAAGGGAAGCAATGGTTCCTGGGGTCACAAAGGCGCCTGATCTAGAAGAAGAGGGCACAGCATCTTGCTTTAGAACAGTGGTTCTCAACCTGTGAGTTATGACCCCCGGGGGTTGAACGAGCCTTTCATAGGAGTTTCCTGAGACCATTGGAAAACACAGACATTTACATTATGATTCATAAGAGTAGCAAAATTACAGTTATAAAATAGCAACAAAAATAATTTTATGGCTGGGGGTCACCACAACATGAAGAACTGTGTTAAAGGGTCATAGTGTTGGGAAGGTTGAGGACCACTGTTTGGGAAACATCCTGACAGAAATCCAGGATATCTTTAACCCCAGCATAGACTTCCCATCTCACAGCCTATAATATGTCCCTTGTTCATTGTTTTTGTTTTGTTTTTTAAGACAGGGTTTCTCTGTGTAACATCACAGACTGTACTGGAACTCACTCTGTAGACCAGGCTGGCCTCAAACTCATTGAGATCCACCTGCCTCTGGCTCCTGAGTGCTGGGATTAAAGGTGTGCACCACCACTGCTGCCTTGCGTCCCTCGCTCATTCTTAAGAAACTGAATCAGTCTCCCATCTACATGATCTGTCTGTCCACCTGAGCCTAACAGTAGAGTGTTAATCCTGGATGTGGTGCCACACGTCTGTAATCCCAGTGGTTGGGGACAGAGGCAGGAGGAACAAGAGTTCATTGTCATCCTCATCACCATAGTCTGTCCAAGGCCAGCCTGGTCTGCAGGGGACCCTGTCTCAAAACAAAAGCAGAAAAGAACCGACAGAGTGTTGATTCTGCAGTCAGAGTGTGGCTCTGCCACATGCATGGTCTTAGGTATTACCTCTCTGTTCTGTGCCTCAGTTTATTCAGTAATGGGTGAAAATCAGAACTCCTATCTGAATGGATTGAGAGCTTATCTGTCAAATGCTTGGAGGGGTCTCTGTCACCTGGTAGTTCTCAGGAAATGATCTGTTCCAGGGCTTTACTGGCAAGTCTCATCCTGCTGTTTGGAATGGTGGCCTGTCTACTCTTGTTTCCCACCCAGCCAGCCTCGCTAGATTGTAGAAACTGGGTACGCAGTGATTACTCCCTATCCTTCTGGGTAGCTTACTGGCCCTTCAAACCCAGGGCATACTTAACAGCCTTCACTAAAAGTCAACAATGTGGGCCCAGCACATGCTGGGTACTCAAGGAAGAAGGCCTCCTGTGAATGGGACTAGACCAGATCTTTTCTCCATTAGGAAGACCAGCTACCATGGTTATAAGCTTTATAAACCACTTCAGTCATGTGGTACCATGTGTTATTTAGCTGCTGAGAGCTTTTGACAGGCAGGCCATGCATTCTTGATTTGGTCCCCCATGCCCCTTTCCTGCTGCCCAATGCAGGATTTATTTGGGAGAAGTCTGGATGCTATTCAGCCTGTCCCAGTGACACGGGGCATCCTCATGGGTATATTAAAAAGTAGTATGATGCTCATACTTTCACTCATAATACTCAGTGAAACTTCAACATGAGCATAATGTTGGCCTGGCGAGGCAGGGTCACATTGCTCCTAGAGAGGACATAAGAGTCACCTGACTTCTGAAGTTTTTCTCTGAGGTGGAAGGCCAATTCTCAGACTATGTGGAAGCTGCCAAAAGAAACATCTGAGGTAATGGCCTCAGGGACTTGCTGCCCCGCCCCTTATCTTGGATGTAATTAAACATACTGTATTGCTAAAAGCAATAGAAGCAACCCACAATGGGCCTAGGGAGAAAAAATAGATTTTTCTTAATTATCGGAGAAGTCTGAATTGCAGTATTTTTGTCTTTGTTTATTAGGATCATCCTACTCTTAAGGGACTTGTTTGTTTGTCTCCTAGGAGACGGCTATGTGTGGAATATGAGTGACAGTACCTTAATTCCCCAGGGATGACTTGAGCTGTTTCATCTTTGAAAATCTCCTATTTTAGAAGTAGGATCTTTATATCTTTTATGGGAACAGCCAATTAAAAGCATCTATGAGATGCTTTGGGGTCAGGCAAACCAGGTAGCCAGGGAAAGGCATCCTTCTGAGACAGGGACTATGCACAGTACCAACCAAAGCCTCAGACCTGGTGTGAGCTCTACCTGTGGGCTGTGAATGCATGAGTGAGTGGGACTCCTTCAGCGGACAGTGAGAAGGCAGTCGGCCATTCAACTACTGGTTGTTGACCACTCGAGGGCTTGAAAACATATGAAGATGAACCTGAGTGTGGCCTTTGTAACGTGTGTATTTTCTTCAGTAAAGAGTCAAAGGGCAGGAGGGAACTACTCAACAGGAAGTCTCTATTTTCTCTTTAAAAAATCAGCTACTCTGATTCTCTTCCCCTGCCCAGAAGTGCCACAAATGTAGCATGCCACAGGAACCCAGTGCTGGAACACACACACACACACACACACCCCTACCTTATCACACACACACCCCTACCTTATCACACACACACACACACACACACCTTATATCACAGACACACACACAGACACCCCTTATATCACAGACACACATACACAGACACACACACAGGCACACCTTACATCACACACACACACACACACACACACACACACACGCATGCACGCACACATGCACGCACGCACGCATGCACACGCGCACGCACGCACATACACATTCTTGCATTCCAGAGACAGGACTGATTTATCTTCTTTACCTTTCTTTCCCTTTGGCAAGGTCTCACTCCATTGCTCAGGCGGGCCTTGAACTTGCAGTGATCTGGCTGCCCTAACCTCCTGAGTGAAATGATTATAGTTATGCTGGGTGATGTCTTTCTATACACTGTGAATATATGTTGCTCCCATTGATTAATAAATAAGCTGCTTTGGCCTATGGCAAGGCAGCTTAGAGGCAGGCAGGAAATCCAAGGAGAGAGACAGGAAAGAGAAAGACAGAGTCTGGAGAGATGCCAGCCTTCCGTCCAAGGAGCAACATGCCAGCAGACTGGTAAAGCCACAGAACACGTGGTAAAACATCGATTAATAGAAATGGGTTAATTTAAGATACAAGAGCTAGCTAGCAAGAGACCTGCCATAGGCCATACAGTTTGTAAATAATATTAAGCCTCTGAGTGATTATTTTGTAAGTGGCAGTGGGACCATGGGGCTGGGTGGGACTGGAGAAAACTCTAGTTACATAGGTATGTACCACCATGCCTGGTTGACAGAACTATTTTCTGTGACATAAAAAGAGTCACAGCAAAACTAAGTAATAAGTCCAAAACATAAGTGAAAAGGGTAAAGGCATGATCTGTCAGTACATGGGAAAGCAAATGTGTATGGAATCCAGTGTATCGAGAGCATGTCTGCCTCCTTAAAATATGAGAAAGGCAAATCAGAACTACACCAACGAATAATTTTCTTACATAAAATATTGAGCACATATGATCAGTGAGGATGTGGGGAAAAGGGTACTCTCAGATACGTCTTTGACAGGAATATAAATTCTTGTTCCACTGTGTAATTTCTCAGCTTTGAGACTATTACCATCCGGAAACCTCATGATTTCTTTCTGTCTACCTATCTCTCTTCATTCTCAGTAGTGTGTCCAGCCCATCACTCTGACTGTTAAAGACATGATGGTGGCAAGTTTAGAGAAAGTTCTTGATCACAGATGCCTCAAGCTGCCCTGAGGCAGGTGTGGATCTCTTGTCTGAGCACGGCAGGGGAAGGATCTGTTTGTTAAGGGGCTGAGGCCCCAGGGACCAAGTTCTCTCCCAACCAGGTGGCTACTAGTGTGGAGCGGTGGGAATGGAGTAAGTCTCTGGTTTCCGCACACTGTGCAGAGGCGGAGAGCAAATGGAAGGATGAGACTTCAGGAAATAGGGGTGTGCAGCTGGCTTTGGGCAGAGGGACCACCACAGGGAGGAGGGTAAGATGGAAGAACAGAGCTTGCTAGCCAGAAAAGGACTGCACACCCAGCTTAGGGTAAGGGAGCAAAGGTCTGCCCATGGCCAGAAGAGAGGACTTCTCCTCCCCAGGGGGAGGTAGGCTGAAGGTGATAGGAGGCAGACAATGAACAATTTCATCTCTGCCTCAGTGGTAGTAGAGTGGAGGATGGGGTTCTCAGACGGCCTCCACTGTCTCTGCCCTCTGAAATCAGCTCATGACTAGGTGTCTTAGTGTTTCTGTTGCTGTGGAGAGACACCATGACCACAGCAACTCCTACAAAAGAAAAATTTAAATTTGGGCTAGCTTCCAGATCTGAGGTTTAGTTCATTATCATCACGGTGGGGAACATGGCGGCCTGCAGGCAGACATGGTGCTGGAGAATGGAGCTGCAACATGTTGATATGCAGGCAACAGGAAGTAGACTAACACACTGGGCTCTTGAGTATAGGAGACCTCAAAGCCCACCCCCACAGTGATACACTTCCTCCAATAAGGACACACCCACTCCAACAAAGCCACACCTCTTAATAGTAACACTCCCTTTTTGGGGGACATTTTTTTTTTTTCAAACCACCACACTAGGCTATGTTATATAACAAGGTGAATAGCATTTGAAGGTGTCCTTCTGCCTCTAAGTTGGTTAACCTAAAGTCCATCAAAAGTAAGAGCATCAGGGTGAGGCTGATTTAAGGGCCCAACACAGACACTGTTCTTCTGTTGGCTGAAACAGACCTATTTTTTTTAACGGATTAATTTTATTATATGTATGAATATTTTTCCTATGTGTATGTATACCATATGCATGCCTGGTACTCTTGGAGGCCAGAAGAGGGCATCTGATTTCTCGACACGGTGAGCTGCCACGTGGGTGCTGGGAACTGAACCCTCTACAGGAGCAGCAAGTGCTTTTAACTGCTGAGAAATCTCTCTAGCCCCAAAGAATATAGTACCTTTGAAAGTGTGTTTTGGGCTGCCCAGAACATCATTTTTGTGGTGCTCAAAGGCCACCACTGAAATGATCACATTCTGTGATGGAAAAGCTTACATGAAATCAGGGGAACTAGAAGATCCTCCCTCCTCCTTCCCTCCCCTCCAGCCCCTTCCTTCCACTTCCTCTCCCATTCTTTCCATTAAATATATCTGTGAAATGGGAGTTGTTGCGATCTGGATGTGAGCTACCCTGCACAGACTCATGTGTCTGAATGCTTGGTCCCCAGTTATGGATCCTTTAGTGGGATGTCTCACCACAGTGTCTGTGGATTATGGACTGACCCTGCTTCTGTGTGAGCACTCTGCTTCCTGACTTGCTGGGAACGGGGTGAATGACAGTGGGCACTCCAGCGATTTACCAAGGTGGTCTTCGTAAGGTCATTTGGCTGCAGGTTGGAGAAGGTACTCCAATGTGTGATATTGTGACATAATGAAACATATTTGATATTTTTGGTCTTTGTCTCTGGCTCCCAGCCAGAGCTCTTAAAACCCTGGCAACTTCCTAGATGATGAAAGCCGAAGGAGTGTTCTCAGTTATGATTAGTTTTTGTTTCTAGATCCTGAAATAGCTCCAAAATGAAAAAAATAAAAATAAAAGGAGTGTGTTTTCCTATCATTGGTAACAAACCTCGTTTAACAACACTCAAGTTCATGTTAAAGAGATGTCTTTAGTAAGACCCTAAAGAGTTTGGGGGTTGGTGACTCCCCCTCCCCCCACGCTGTGATTAGAAGCTAGAGCTTTTACCCTCACTCCTGACTCAGGGAGGGGAGAGGGACTGAATCAGTGAGAGCTGACTTAATTGCTAATGGTGATTTAATTAATTATGTCTAGAATGAAGACAGCATGAACCCCAGAAGGCCAAGCGAGCACTGGAGAGCTTCCAGGCTGGTAGGCAGTGGAGGTGTGGGGAGGGAGGGTGGTGCTCTGGGAGGGGACACAGCTCTGTAGCTCCATCCTACATCTAACCTCATGCATCTCTCCAACTTGACTGTTTGGAGCTGCGTCTGTTGTAGAGAATGGGAGAAAACAAGGGACAGGTTTCTGTGGGTTCTATGAGCGCTATTCTAGCAGTTAATGGAATCTGAGGAGGGGATTATGGAAATCCCCCAGTAGGGATAGTTGATCAGAAGTGGGAGGGGCAGACTTGATTGTCAGCTGAAGTCAAGGGCAGGCTTGTGGAACTGAACCCTTAACCTATAGGATCTGGCAAAAACCTCAGGTATAGGATGCCAGAACTAAGTCAAATCGTGGGACATGCGGTTGGTATTTGGAGAATTTCTTGGTGTACAAGAGGTGTAGACATTTAGGTGTGTTTTAAAAAATGTCAAGCTTGTTGGGTGACATATACTATGACCCAGGAACTTGGGAGGCATCGGTAGAAGGATTGTGAATTGGAGGCCAGGCTGGGCTACATAACAAGAACCTGACTCAATGAATAAGAAGTAAATAAATAAGACTAACATTCAATAATAATAATAATAATAATAATAATAATAATAATAATAATAAAAGTGCAGGGCACTATTCTCAAACAAGTTCCTTTGGAAGGCCTCAGCGTATCAGGGGAAAAAATAAAAATAGAGTCATTTGTGCTCAGATTCCACCCACAGAGTGAAACTCAGTTAACTGTCTGACTCTGAGAATTCAAGGTTAGCCACATTGCTGCCAAATCTCTCTGTCAGAGTTAATCCCAAAATACACCAAAAAGGCAACCTTGACTTTCCCATCAGTTGTTTCTTCTCCCTTTTTCTGTCTCTCTGTCCTCAGCTTGCAAGTCAAGTGGCCTTGAGGTGACCGCTCTTTCTTTTGTTTGTGCGGTCTTCAACCCTGTTCCGTGAAACCAGCCTCCTCTGCTCACTGCCGCTTGCACTGTTCTGGAACTGAAGATAAAGGAGGCTGTACTAGGGACGTCACACTGCTGCACGGAGATGCCTATGACCCAGGAACTTGGTGGACCTGCTGTGGGCCATTTAAAGGAGGATTTTGTTCCTGGAGTCAGAGGACCAGTCCCCACCACAAACGCAGAAACAGGGCTGCGGTGATCGCTGTCTGCAGTAAAGTGTTTACCCTGGAAGCATAAGGACTTTGAGTCCCAGAACCCACGTCAAAAACAAATGCACCAACAAAGCCAGTGTGGTGGTGCACACTTGTAATCCCAGTGTTAGGGAGGCAGAGGAAGAGGGGAATCCCTGGGGTTTGCCGGACTGCCTATAGTCTAATTACTGCATTCCAGGCCAATGAGAGACCCTGACTCAAACAAACAAACAAACAAACAAACCCCAAAACAAAAAACCCGACAAGGTAGATGGCATTCCTCAGATAGTTGAGCTTGTCCTCTTGATTATACACACACACACACACACACACACACACACACACACCTATACACACATACACACACACCTGTGCACACACACATACACACACACCTGTACACACACACGTGTACACACACACACACACACACACACACACACACACACACACACATATATATATATATATATATATATATATATATATATATATATATACACACACCTGTATACACACACACACCATACCCAAAACAACCAACAAGCACATACCAGAAAAAGCTGGGCCTCTAGTTGCGTCAGATGCTCATGCACCTGTCTTCCTCCCTCGGGCCTTCAGTGTTTCATGGTCCAGCTCCCCACTGCCCGATTCTGCATCTCTGCCTGAGCTTGCCCTGAAGCACTGGAAAGGTCGCTTGGCTAGCAGATAGCTCAAGTATTAATGTCCGCTGCGGCCCCCTTGCCTCCTTCCTCTGCAGTCTGCACCCCTTCTCAGCATCCCTTTGAGCTTCTGCTCCAAACTCAGCTGCTCTCAAAGGCAGCCTTTGTTGGTTCCCTTCTCCACTCTCCCTTTACTGCTGCTCCCACCCCTGACTCACCCACTAATTCCAAATAAATCACCGCCACTCCAATATTTATCTCCAGATCAGCTTCTGGGGAAGCATAAACTAAGACATAAATTAATCATGTTAATTAATTTTCAGCCTCCTTGGGCCAAAAGGTAATTAAATGTGTGTTTTCCTTCCCTTTCTGAAGGCCTTTGGAAGCAGTGCTGAGCTGTTCCCACTTGGCTTTGCTGCCAAGTAGCAGACATGGGATGCTCAGGGCAGGCAAATGTCAACCCCCGAGGGTACAGCACAGCCGACAGAGCTATTTATTGCAGGAATTCTGGCTGTCAGTTCGGATCTCTGTTGACAATCAGAGGAAATCACTCGTTCTGCAAATATTTTCTGAGTTCTGTGTCTCTGCAAGAGGCCCAGGCAGTACTGGCCAAATGAAAACAAATGCTGTGTGTCTTCTGTGAGACGTGGCTTTCAGATCACTCTATTAAAAACACTAATGGATCTGTTCAGAATTAATGTTTGCATTACTGTTGAGCTGATGATGATTAGCAGATGACGGGGTGAATGGTAATTGCTAGTTTTGTCGGGGGGTTTAATTTTCACACTAGGCAGGATTTATTTCCGATAACAATAATGACCCAGACCATTTTTAAAGATACAGTCACTCAGTGTGGTGTGCACTCCAGCAGTGCTCGGAGGGGAAGTCATGCTGCAAACTGCTGGGCTTCCTGGGAATAGCTTTGGAAACAGAGCTAGGAAAGACAGCCAGCCAGGTGTGGTGGTGCACATCTGTAATCTTTTTTTTTTAAATCTCCCATAATCTCACTGCTCAGTGGTAACTAACTTTATCTTTTTTTTCTTTTATTCTTCAATCTCACATAACATCCTGATGCCAGTTTCCCCTTCCTTCACTCCTCCCAGTCCTCCTCCCACATCCCCTCTCTTCCAGATCCACTCCTCCCTTCAAAAAAAGAGCAGCCCCCCCCCCCCCCCCCCCCGTGATATCAAACAAACAGGCATAACAAGTTACAATAAGACTAGGCACCAACTCTCATATCAAGGTTGTATGAGGCAATCCAGTAGGAGGAAAAGGGTCCTAAGCTCAGGCAAAAGAGTCAGAGACAGCCCTAACTCCCACTGTTAGGAGTCCCACAAGAACACCCAGCTACACACCTGTCTTCGTTAGGGCTTCTGTTGCTGTGAAAAGACACCATGATCACAGCAACTCTTATAACAGAAAACATTTAATTTGTGTGGCTTACAGTTTCAGAGGTCTAGTCCATTATCACCATGGCAGGACATGGAGGCATGCAGGTAGACATGGTGCTGGAGAAGGAGCTGAGAGTGAAGAAGGAGCTACATCTTGATCCCACAGGTAACAGGAAGTAGTCTGTGATACTGGATGTGGCTTGAGCAAATATGAGACCCCAAAGCCCACCCCCACAGTGACACACTTCCTCCAACAAAGCCATACCCACTGCAACAAACCACACCTCCCAATAGTGCCACTTCCTATTGAGTTTACGGGGGGCAATTACATCCAAACTACCACAACAACCATAAAGTATATGCAGAGGACTTAGCTCAGACCCATACAGGGTCCATGATTGTCACTTGAGGCTCTGTAGGCCCCTAGGAGCCCTGCTTAGTTGATTCTGTGGATAGTGTTCTCGTGGCACAGCTGTAATCTTAGCACATGGGGAGCTGAAGCAGGAGAATGGGGAGATCAGGTATAGCCTGGGCTACACAGGGAGACCCTAACTCAAACAAGCAAATGGACTAGGTGGGTATGGTGGTGCTCACCTGTCAGCCTGGCTCTTAGGAGGCGGAAGTAGAAGTATCAAGATTTCAAGGTTGGGACTGGAGAGATGGCTCAGTGGCTGAGAGTACTCACTGTTCTTGGAGAAGACCATGTGGATTCCTAGCACCCACATGGTAGCTCATAACTGCCTGTCATTCCAGCATCAGGGGATCCAATACCCTCTTCTGACATTCCCTGGCACTGCATGCATGTGGTGCACATACGTACACTCAGGCACACACACATACACATAAAATAAATAAATAATTAAAAAGAGTTCAGGGTCATCATATGCCTACATATGGAGTTTGAGGTCAGCTTATGATATATGAGACTGTTTCAAAAATTTAGAAGAAGAAGGACAAGGAGGAGGAGGAGGAGGAGGAGGAGGAAGAGGAGGAGAGGAAGAAAGATGTTGATGTTATAGAAGGAAGCTCTTTAGACTCAGAGCCAGCAGAGTTGTGCCTGGTGCTACCAATCAGCCAAGTGACCTTGGGGATTCACTTGCACTTTCTGGGTCTCAGTTTTCTCATCTCTTAAATACAACTCAGTACTTGAGGGAATGGTTTTAGATGGTCCCCAGGCCCCTTCAATATTCATACATCTCTTTAAAAAGAGGCAGATCTGCTCTCTGATTTGACTTCATTTTACTCGATGTAGTAATATCTCCCAACAGAAAGGGTGGGGGGTGGGGAACAGGAGTGGAGAAATAGGGGCGGGGTAAAAATGAACATCTGAGGGATGCAGAATTGGGGAAGATCCTGCTGAAATGGTCCTGCTGGTCATTAGGGGCTTGAGGGATGGAGAGTCAGGGAGAGGCAAGTGGCGAAAGGTCCTCCTTTTGTCTTTGGCAGCTCTTGGGACTGCCATGGTCCTCAAGGCTGAAGAAAGGTCAGAATTGTCCAGAGAACTTTACAAATGACTTGCTTTAGTGTTTATGTGTGTCCACGTATATGTGTGTGTGTGTGCATGCACATGTGTGCACCTATAGATGCAAGTGCATCAGAGGCCAGAAGAGGATGCTGTATCCCCTGGAGCAGGAGTTACAGGTGACTGTGAGCTATCTGCGATGAGTGCTAGGAACTAAACTCAGCTCCTCAGAAAGAGCAGTATGTGCTCTTAACCACGACTCCATCTCTTCAGCCCCTGAGAACTTTTTTTTTTTTTTTTTTTTTTGGTTTTTCGAGACAGGGTTTCTCTGTGTAGCTTTGCGCCATTCCTGGAACTTACTTGGTAGCCCAGGCTGGACTCGAACTCACAGAGATCCGCCTGCCTCTGCCTCCTGAGTGCTGGGATTAAAGGCGTGCGCCACCACCGCCCGGCCTAAGAACTTTTATTAATAATAACAAAAAAAAAAAATCTCAAAGTCTTTCTGCTCCTGATTTAATTGTTCTAGAGTGCACCATAGACGCTATTTCTGAGACGATCCTACTATGCATTTGGCATGGAAAGTTAGCAGCTGCGGCTGGCTTGTCTTTCCCAGTTCCTTTATATGCTCCTTCCTCTCCTGCTTTCCAGGTCCCCAGGTGAGTGGCAGGGGCAGACCAGAAGGACAAACCTTCTACAGTCTATTTTCTAGTAATTCTTTCGTTATTTGTGAGGTTTCATACAACTTGGCTTTTTTTCCCTCATTAATATAATTCAGGCTACTTAAGAAATTAACTTGCGAAATACTCGAAAGAAAAAAGTAACATCTCAAAGTGTCAGGTAAGTCAACTAATCAAAGGCAACCTGCTGCTGGTGCCACAAGCATGTTGGGCTAAGTTTTGTGGACACCCCTTGAGAACCGTGCTGTACTGTGTATAGCAGGAGTCGGCAACTTAACAGCTGGAAAGCCAAGTCTAGTCCACTTTCTGTTTCTATAATTTGTTTTTTGAGATGGGTCTTAGAACTAGCTATATGGATGAGGCTGGTCTTTTATTTATTTATTTATTTTTTCTGGAGCTGAGGACTGAACCCAGGGCCTTGCGCTTGCTAGGCAAGCACTCTAGCACTGAGCTAAATCCCCAACCCCGAGGCTGGTCTTGAACTCACAGATATTCACTTACCTCTGCCTCCCAAGTGCTTGGATCAAAAGCATGCCCAGCTATAAATAAAGTTTTATTGGAACACAGGAATGCTTGCTGCTATCTATTGTCTCTGGTTGCTAATACACCACAGGGGCAAAGATGAGGGGCTGCAACAGGAATCATCTGGCTTCCCAAGTCTAAAGCACTTACTATTTAACAAAAAACCTTCTCGTCAGTCCCTAGTACATACCATTCTGTAATTGCTTTTCTTCCATTTTTGCTTTCTACAGGCTTTCCCTGTGTCATTATAATTACTTCATAAGCATCCTTTCTAATAGCAGGTTTCATTGCACATAACATAGTCAGGTGGTGGTGTAGTTTTTCTCTTATGGTAAGACATTTATATATTTTTACCACCTTTTTATTTAACCCTTAAAATGCTTCAGGGAGTAGGTTTAGATATAATCTCTCTCTCTCTCTCTCTCTCTCTCTCTCTCTCTCTCTCTCTC